>SRMA01027192.1:0-115592 GCA_007224835.1 Danionella cerebrum | reverse complement strand
AGGGTGACATTTCCTCAGATAAGCCCAATACCATTTGGAGGACATCCATCTAGTTCTAAATCAGCTTTACAACCATCCACACGGGCACTGAACTAAACCCCACAGTGAGGACCTGTCTGGCCTCATAAACCCAAATCTGTGCCAATTTAAGAGTCAGCCCAGCTTCAGATTGAACCAGACTTACTCCTGCAGAATCATTATGCTCTCTGCGCACACCCTTGGCTCAAGCCATTCGCTCAGATGCACACAGCAATCCAACAGAGCTATTCGGAGAGAATGGGCACTGCTGCCACACATTATCTTTGGGATCGGGATTTGATTGGGGAGAAAGTGAGTCTGGAAGCAAGCTGGATCCACTCGACTGACCTTGTCTTCTCTTTCTGCCCGGACAATCGCTCGAACGCCACTCTACAAACTAATGACCTCCATTCACACACATCAATAAAATCCTCAGAACTCTCTCATCTGGGGTCAGTGGCTGTGAAAATGTCTCCATCAAAGGCTAATACCACTCTTGAGGAAATGCTTCATGAGAAGGGTACACGGCTGAACACTGTCGAACTAATGTTCTTCCTTGAACTGATGAGAAGAAAAAATCTGGCCTGTACAAGCTCGCGTTTATTATAGGAAGAGGGAGTGATGAAGAGTAACCATCACTGTTCTGAAAGCAGTGTTCGTGATGATCTAGTGTTGAATCTACAAAAGCTGATTATCATTCTAGTGAAAATTATGTTTTTAGAAGTTTGTCATTTTTCCATCTTGTGTTTAGGGACCACAGATAAAAACCTTTCCATCAAATCTTAGTGAAATTATTATTGTTTTTATTAATCAAAACAACGCTTATACACCCTCTGAAAACGAGCCATTTGAGCCATCCAACACCGGAACATTGCTCTCAGCTCATTACCATTAACTCCACCCATCAAGGTAGTAAACAATAGTCCACAATTTTGCAAGTGACTTCAAAAGTGTGCAACGTGTTCGAATGTGACGTACAAGAAATTGAGTTAAACGGCTGACTGATGTTCAGTTTAATAATAGTGCTTTTATAGTAAATATTTGCCATGACGTTTCAAGAAATTTCACAATTTTACAAAGTGTTTGGATATTGTTCGAACACTGAAACAAACTGTATACAGTGAACCCTCGTTTATCGCGGTAGATTGGTTCCTGAAAATCCCTGAAGTAGGGACACTATATTTACAGTGTTTATTTAACAGGTATTAGTTTTCAGACTTTTAAAACCCTCCCTTTACATAGTACTGTTAACAAACCATCCTTTACAGTATTGTACAGATATCTACAACACGTACATACAGTACATAGGCACAAATGATGAGCAATCATACATCGCAACTATTTTCTTAATTTCCAGAAAATCGGCTATATATTTTCTATTATAATATACATACGTAATGTAAAAAAAATCCACAAAGTCGTGAATCCGCGATAGTCGAACTGCGAAGTAGCGAGGGTTCACTTTACTGCAATAATAAAACCACACCTTGTGTTGAAACTTTGAAATAAAGTTAACCTCGCGGTATGACAGTTAAAAATAAAGATTTGCCTTCAGCGACTCGATTCCTGACAAACGATTCCTGACAAACAGCTTTTTATTAAAGTGTTTTGAGGATCATAAATAACCGGATGCTTTACAACTTCGACGATGAGGTGAGCGCTGGGATCACGCTTGTTTTTTTGTGAAAGCAAATAAAAGCAGAGTTGTGCACAAATGCGTATTCTTCCCCAAGACTATTCATATTTTTAGAGAGAGAGAGATCTTCTGATTCCTACCTCTTTCAAAATTTATATTTATTTTTTTTATTTATGGAAAAAAAACATTTTGATATTTTAACTGCTGTTTGATATGATTTTTACCATCTTTTTGGCCAATTACTTATTCATTTATTTATACTTTAGATATTTAGAGAAGTTTTACAGTTCATTGTCCAACATAACCTAATTTATGTTTTAATTTAGTAAAATATAAAATTTGAGAAGCACTTAATTTGATCACATTAAACGAAAAAAAAAAATAGCCCAACTAATGGATTATCAAAATAATCGATAGTTGCAGTCGAAGATAATTGCATCACTGCAGCACTAAATCAAGAAGAACCACTGCTATATAAGCCAAAGAATATTTTTTGATGAAGGAGATGCATTCATAAACGTAACAGTTCTTAATGTGGCCTCTTTTGAAAGTTTCGTAACACCATGGACCAACTCAGCTTGACTCAAACCATCTTCTGTACTTTTCTTACCAGTTTGTATGAGGTTCTAGGCTAAACTGGTCAAAGATAATTAGTTTCTTTAATTGGAAAGCAAAGTGTGACATCAAGTACATCACTGACTGGGCAGTTGTTGATCATGACTCATAGGGCCAGAACAGTCCCTATGAGTCATGATCACAAAAATATGACAAGCTTCATAATAGCCAGCACTTCATCTTTAAACTGAGCCTTTCATTTGACCACCATAAACCATCACATATACAACATCAAATATCCCTCCTCCTGCAGTCTCCATTGTATCATGTTGCTGTTAAACATTCTTGTGCAGTTTTCTGTTAGTGAGTGGTTTTAAATCTTCTGGGGCATTCCTTTCTTGACCCACTACATGCAGTTTCAAAGTTTGTTTAAATCAGAAAGAAACATTGATGGGAGTTTTACGAATGTTTTCTAATAATTCAAATAATTACCATACAGACATACCACCATCGTGGTCAAGCTGTATCTACAACAACTGCCTAATATATCTAATATTGGATATAAAACAGCAAAACCATCAAGTACTTCCTTTCTGAATAACACTGTCTGTTACCAAATAAACATTACAAACATCTCCAGACAGACACAAATACGCTGTTGTGATAACTGTGGACTACAGGCTCTGAAGATGCTCTTCACAGAACTCAAGACTATATTAAGCCAATTAAGAAAATGTTTTGAAAAGGTGTGAAAATGTTCTCAAACAGAGACTCACCGAAGGCGTCAGGGGCGTAGGGCTCCACGTGGTTGGCCAGCTGTGCTTTCGCCTGGGGGAAGAGAAACGAGTGAATCACTGATGCAGGAGGAAAGTGGGCAAACTTACCCATAATCATCTCTTACACATCAACTCCATGTTTTATTTAAATTAGAGATCTTATTATTACAGATATAAACATTTGACGTTCATACTTTTATCGATTGGTACACAGACAGATACCATTCATCTTCTACCTGAACCAAAAGAAGACATTCATCCCTCCCTTTTACAACCATTTTTAATGATCAGCAGAAGCTTTTATCCCACGCAACTAACAAATTAACAAAAAAGTTTATTCTTTTATTCAGGGAAAAATAAACATGTTTATACTTTGAACACAAAAAAGTTAAACCCTTAAAAGTTACAATTACAATTTTTCAAGAATAGAAACATTTTTTGTGGCAATGCTTGATATTTTTTTATAGCAACTCCTGAAAATTGTACAAAACAAACTATGATTATTAAATAGTTTTTTACCGCAAAAAAAATGAGAACGAAAAGTTTTTGTTACTAAAAATCAAGTGTTGAGACAAAACAAAATGAATAAATCCCCCAAAAAAGACAAAACAATGTGAAAATTGTATATAAAAAAACCCAAAAACACAAGCTGTATCACAGGTCTTGTACTTTGAAGATTATCCCTTCATTTCACCACCAGATGGCACTGATGGGGTTTGTAAAATAAAACTGAAATACACTTGCAAATGATCCGTCATATCTCTTGTAATGTTATTTAAAACCAAAAATAACAATGCTAATAACCTTTTCATTATTTGAAAAGATTAAACATTAGGTGTGCTTCATCATTTCTACTTAATTCAAAACAGACGCTGTGATTGGCACACGCACCAATGCAGAGAATTGTAAGGGTTAATGAATAAATTCCTATCCCCAGAGGTAGTCCACCAGACGAAATAAAAGAACGTGAGGCAAGATGGTACTCCTACACTGGAATGAGCTCTCATTCAAGACCCTCACTAAGCAGCGGCTAGAAAGTGTACATCAATGTATTAAATAAAAATGGGTTTTAAATGAGCTTTTGCTACTCTTTCTGCTGCACCTTAAGCTCTGAATGCATTTTGAAATACAAAATTAATTATGCTACAAAGGTCCATTGGGGGGGAGGGGGAGGTGATCCTTTCCCAACCATAAATGCATTTAGGACAAATCATTTTACTCCTATTTCAGCATATACACAGTGTTCCAAATTATTATGCAAATTCTATATTTCTCATTTTCTCAAATAATTGATGTAAATAGTCAGCACAAGGCTCATGTTAGTGACTATCAAGTGTTCGATTTACATTTTATTGAACAAGTCTCCTAGTAATAACAGTATTTCTATTCCAAATAAAACCCTTTATAGGTGGTAAAGAACTAAAAATAGTCATTTGTTGTGTTTGCTGCATATTTACTGAAATCAATTTCAGCCATTTCATCAAACTCTGAACAACTCATTTAAACTTCTCACGTAAAATTTTAACACAGGACCTTTACCTGATTAGTCTTCCTTCCATCGAACCTAACCCATTTTTTACTGGAATTTGTTTCCAAGATGCTCGAATCGCCCCCAGAGCTGCTGTTTGAATGAAAACCGCCTACCGCCCTCATGGATCTTCTGCTTGATGATGCCCCAAAGGTTTTGAGGTACTGGAAGGATGGAGGCAACATCATGACTTTCTCTCCTTTTCTAATCCTTATTGGAGCCATTGATTCTTTGCAGCATGAGATGATGCATTATCATGAGTAAAGATGGTTTCGTTACAGGAAGTATAGTGCCAGGTGCCGGAAGTAATAACATGATCCAGGCCCAAAACATGACGTCATCACAGCCTTGTTGGAATTGGCCACCAACCATTCACTACTCCATCCATCTGTGCTGTCCAGTGCTGTACAGCACTCAGTGAACAGAACTGTTTTCTACGTGACTGAGCAGTTTCTGCTTGTGAGTATTGGTTAGCAATGGCTAGACTCTGGAGGGATTCCAGAGGCACCAGCAGCTTCAAATATCCAAACATGGATGAGGCAGAAATCTTACACAACTTCCCTTTATCTGAACAAATCCCCCTGTGCTCAGAATCAGCCACAAATCTGATTATTACGCCTAAGTTTTTGTGAAATATCTAATATTTTCATACCTCACTCAAGGCACTGAACTGACACTTTTTCAGTAGCTGCTTGTAAATGGGGCTCTGATTAACAATGTGGAACATCCACCTTTTGTAGTTTGTTTGTGGTTTGTTCTAATTGGGTTCACCCGAGAATCTCATTAAACATCCTATAAAACTATGGAAGGAGCTGAAGGTTTGAGCCCAAACCCAACATTGCAACTGATCACGACAAGGAGAGGATGTGTAAAGCGGAATGGGACAAAATACCTCCTGTGATTGCCAAAAAAGCGTATACCTCCTTTGTGATTGGATTGTGATATAATGGGAGCTGCCAAGTTACGATTTTAACGTAATGAGAGCTGCAAAGTGGAGCAAGAGCAGGAAGATGTAGCTCTTTTGGGTCATTTGTAGTTGTCTGCATAAGAAGAAGTCAGGTAAAAGTTACAGATTCGGCAGATCAGCACAGCAGAGTTCAGTAAAGCTGCTGCAGATTCACAGATCTGGGTTTCTCTGATCAACAGCAAACACACAACACCTCTGTGTAATCTGCTTTACGTAGAGGAGAAGCTACAATACTATTTTATCAAAATGTACGTTCCTCCACCTTCACAGAAATACATTGCAATTGCTTAGGAACCATCTGCATAGTGCTGAAAATATGTTTTGTCCAGAAAATGTTTAAATAATTCACCCTAAAATACTCCAATGACCAAAAACAAGCCACACACCACTGCTCAGAGAGAGATTTCAGAATCTATTACAAAAAGTAATATGATCATTTAGGAGGCAGACAATATTAACCTCTTAAGCCCTAAGGCCTATTTTCCGAAAATCCTATGTCAAAAAAAACAAAAAACAAAAACGACATGTTTCCTCTAATATCTCCTTATTTTACTTGTAACGAAGCAAATAAACACAATCAATTGTAACCACTACATGTCAAGGACATCTGTAGCAAGTTTGGTGTCCATACTACAAGAAACTAATATTCTGTACAGGTTTTGATTGAACAAAGTTCAGGCGTAATCCATGTTGGCACAGTTTGGCACAATTTGGCACAATAATTGAAATATGGAAAAAATCTTGTCCAAAGCTTCAGCTACGTTCATGGTCTTCTTTTCTTGCTTACGGGACATGATTTCAGCAAAAAACCTGAAATCTACAAAAGAAACGCAGTAAAAGGGGGGTGGAAGCCCCTTTACGCTGTCTTCCTGCACTTTGCGTAATGTCCCGTTCATAGTGCTTTCGACGTTGGAACTTCAGCGTGTCCCTACCCCCCGACCATCTGTCCAATCCGGGAGCTCTATACATCGTTAAAAAGCTTTGAATCTGTAGAATCCAATGATATCCACCATTTTGAGACACCGACACCGAGGGACACCGAGCGTGGAGAGGACTGCTTTTACGCACGGGGAGTGTTTCCATATTTGGTGATGTTATTACGAGCACAGAGCTACAGAAAAGAGCCAAAATGGAGTTTCCGCGAAGCTATCGACCGGACATAACAACAAACGGACTTTTATCGCTATGGAAATAACTTTTTGTTGAAAAAACGGCAAAGGTAAGACAAGATTTACATGCTTGCTTGGTTTTTGCTGGCGTTTTTTCGGGGAACTTTCGCTCCCTGCTCTGAAATACTTCATGCAATGTAAATGAGTTGCATATCGCTGGATTCTGCTGGTTGTTAGCTTTCATTTGATGCCATGGTTTTGGTGTTTCCGTTTATATTGTGGATACATATCGCACATAAACAAAAACTTGGTCATGAATTATACTCCGGATATGTTGTTGTTTATTTGCATGGCGTTCGAGCTGTGGTTAACGAATATGAAATAGAATTGGATACGTTTTTAGAGGAGTTTCCGCTGAGCATAACGGTATTTAATGTGTGGGTTATTCTCAGGGTTAGTGAGCTATAAGCGAAAATGTAATGCACAAGAGGTTAAGCCCAACTTCTGATCAAAAAACCTGACGAGGCTGTGCTCTTTTGTTAAAAACTTGCAAAATTTCTCCAGGATCAACCTTTCTTTGGCCAAAAATGCCTCAAATAAATTTATTTATGACTTGAACAGTAACATGAAGATCCAGGACCCTTTTTGATGCTTAGAATAAGTCAAAATGAGGTATTTGAAACAGAAAGTTGACCAAAAATAGTTCAGGAAGCTTCAATAATGATTGAGATATCATTAAAAAGTGGTTTCTTTTCTTTTGATTAGCGCTCAGTGACTAAGAAGTAGAAATAAAAACAAAAGTTTTTGCCATGTGTTGTTTTAAATGTCTTTAACCTGTTAACACTCAGCCCTCTTTTTGAAAATAGGTCCGAAAAAGGCATACCCCCCAAAAATGGCTGTAACTCTCACATTTTATGAGAAATAGTAGAAATGGTCCTTGCTCAAAATTTTTTTATTATTTTTTGAATAAGGGAATGCTTTTTGACAACACTGAATCAATAAAAATAATTTCAATTTGAAAAATTATTGTAAAAGACTTTGCAAATAAAAAATATGTAAAACAAAGTGATGTGTGCATGCCACTCATTAAAACAATGTGAATCTCCTCTAAAATCTCTTCAAAATGATCAAATATCTTCTAGATGCCATCGTGCTACTAACAGTAAAAAAATTTTTGGTGGCAAACGAAAAGTGAATTGTTGTTTTAATGTCTTTTTCTCGTGGTAAACATGTTTTGGAGTACCAGCTTGGATGCATTTTGTTCATTGGACTGTTACAAGTACACTCGATGATTCAGTGGCTGTGTAGCTGTAGAGACGTCATAAAAGGTAGGCGTCGCCATTTTGCTTTGTTAGGACTCTTTACACAAATTGACTGTCACTGTGGTGTGTTAAACCTGTAATGTTTTATAACGCCTGAATCATGAGAAATTCAGCTTTTAAATGATACATAGCGGGTGCAATTATGCAATCTGTCTGTAAGTGTCGATTTCCGTCCCGTGGGTGTTAAGGGGTTAATGGAGGGGGCTGTTATTTGATCTCGATGGGGGAAAGGGGTTGGGATTGCACGGTCATGGATTTGCCCTTTTTCTAGGGACCCTGGTATTTAACATCCAGTAAAAGCAATATCATTAGCAAAGCTTGAACCCCACAGCTATTGGCTAATGTGGTGGACAAAGGTAGAGTTTCCAAAACTTGGAAATTTCCATAGTTTTTTTCCTTATATGAAATATTGAATTTTGAGCACAAAAATATAGAAATATGTTGTACTTTCTGAACTAAAATTCTATGCTAATGACAACATGCTAATAAATTGCTAAGAGTTTAATAATAATCTAAACGATTCAATGAAGAGCTTGAGCCACGTCTGGAAAATGGGCAACTAGATTCGGTGAGTGAGCTTATGTGGAAAAAAAAGCAGCGTATTCCTTTAACTATAATCAGAGTGTGGGGGAAGGGGCATTACCTTCCCGTGCTCACTTTGAGATGAGCATCGCCCTCGGGCACCACTGATTTGTCAAAACGGTTACAGTGGTTTACTTCCACATGGCAAATCTGGAAACAAGGGTTGGGCAAAGCTGGCATCACGTGGGTGGAGTGAGGAAAATAAGGGCAGAAGGCACTTTGAGGGGGCGTTTTGAATGCACGCTGATCTCCAAGAAAATAATGTGCAGTAACTAGACAGAATCAGAGGCCGGGCTGGAGCAAATCCTTGTTCTTAGAGCTCGAGTTGCTGCGGCTCAATGCAGAACAACCTACTGGAATCAGACCCCATTGATGGAGTAGCTGGGTACCGCAGCCTTTTGAAAACAGATCAATGTGTGATTGAGTGCATAGAGTGCGCCGCGCTCGCTGCATCAGCGGGGGATTGAGCCGATCTGCTGGCCGATCTGAGGTCAGCACGTCTCCAGCATTTCAAAAGCATGTGATGAGCTACATTCCGAACAAAGCTGGAGAAATAAGAGCCAGAAAATAAATGGGATGCACCTGTCACACCAATGGAGAAGCCTATAATTATCAGCATCCAATCACGACGCAACTATTTTTGAAACAACTTTGTCAACGGAAGCTCTCTCTGACATTTAGCAAGCACTTTAATCATAATGTAGCTTTCACACTGGGTCGTCACCGTGGAAACAATGGCAATCAGTTTAACAATAGATTAAAACCAGTAGAACTCATCAGGAATATTTAGGGCCATCTGCAAACGCAATAAATTAAATCCAATCAAAGCGCATTAGCATAATCAAACATATGCTTCATTTTAATAAGCTGAGGATCAGTGGTTGAAGGTGGGGTGAGTGATCAAGCCTTTCTCTCCCAACAAAGACCATCAAAATTGGTCTTACTGCTCCCAGTGTGTGTGTGTTCACTGGTGAGTGTGTGCACTTGGATGAGTTAAATACAAGTATGGGTCATGTCATAACTGGTCAATGCCACTTTCACTTTAATTAAGGCTTGAGCACCGAACGTACGGAGAACTCTTGTAATTGTTTTTGACAAAAACTAGACGTTGTTATAACTCATACATACAGCGTCTGATCTGTCCCAAATTTACCAAATGTACTCTCTCTGTTACAGTCACAGGAATTACAACATTTAACATCGATAAGTTACTTTTTTTAAACCAAATTTTTGGCAATTATTGGAAAAATATTTTCATGGCACTGTGAGACCAGTCATTTTTAAAATTAACCATTCTAAATAAAGATTCATAAGGTCAAAGTGCATGGTGCAACAAAAAGTTCTTAAATTAAGTCTTCATAGAAAGATTTACAATTTTTTTATGTTTTTACATGTTTGGGGTGGGACAATAATGAGGTCATCACCAGATTTACGTAATGACTTACATACTTAAACTATTATATTGAATCTCAGACATTCAGATTTCCTTATTTGATGTACACTCTATGGCTCAAGTCATTGGCTCTCTTCTTCACCCCGCCCTAATCACATTACCTATGTCTGCCTCATCTGAATATCTGTGATGGTTGAAGGATAACACTTTACATCTGTTTGAAAGTATTGCTTATCAGAAGAATTCTCCTTATGGATTTAACAATATTTCCATTGTTATAAAAAAGAAAAGTTTTTAGAAAGCCAATGTCTGTATAGATTTATCACACAGTGAGTAAATGTTTTAAAAGGTTTTTTAAAAAAAAATATTTACAATCGCTTTCAGATCAAACACCAAAATTCAGTGTCTCCGTGTTTCACCTTTTAATGGGAACTTCGTATATAAATCATAGGGACAGCCATCGACATCCTCCTCAAGAAGATAGGGTTGCGCATCTTTAAAAGACCAACAATTTGATTTGAATCTCTCAGGTTGCTTCTAAACTTAGAATGGCGGTACATGAAAAAGGAGGTGCATGAAGTGACTGATGAGAACACACCAATCTCAGGGTGAGTTACGATTAATTTCGATTCAAGAGACCAGCAAACATGTATCTCCCCATTGTTTCGACTGGAAAACATTTTTTTTTGTTTGTTATTGCGTTACTTCGACAAATAATTGTGCCATAACATATACGATAGAGTGAAAGTCACGTGTCATGTACCATCCAATGATCCGAGAGTGGCAGTCGAGTCATGAGTTAGAAGTCATGTGAGAGGTACGCAGCCAGACCCTTCTCCTACAAGGAGGATAAGCCAAAGGACGCATATTAACAGAAGGTTGAGTTGAAGGAAAACGTGGTAGTAAAGGTAGAAGAGTGGCATCAGATGATGGTCAGGATAAATCCTTCACAAGGCAGGGGTCACTGTAGAGCTATGTTTTAATCTAGTATAAAACTACTCCTGAAAAGCATCTTAACTGCTCCAGGAGGAAAAGAGCAAAGCCCCAAGACAACTTTGCTGAGTCTGGAGCGGTAAGTTCAGATTTGTAGATCCTGAGCAATCATCTACCAGAAAACCTCTGTCTTCAGCTGCCCACACTGTTGAAAGCTGGTTCAGTGGCCATGGTGATAAGGAGATTTACCGGACAGGATTCCCATCTCTGTATTATGGTCAAAAGGAGGATGAGAAACCGGAGCACATCGTATAGACGACCTGAAGCAGCTATGAAAGCAATCAGGAATGTCTCTAATCTTAAAGTGTCATGGCTTCTATTAAACCAGAGCAGTGGCACTGATTGATTGCCCCCATGCCACACAGCAACTTTAAAGCCTTGAACATTTCAAACCTGACAAAGTAACAGTGGAAAGTGTTACTTTTGAACTGATTAAGAAACAAACAATGGTTCAAAAATGCAATGATTCCATGCTAAAAATGGTCGAAAACTTTTTACAAGAAAAGGTAATAGATCATAGAGAGGCTCTTAAAAATATTTTTGCTCTAAACCATGTTTTAAACAGAAGCAGATCACTGGTGTCTTTCCAGCACCAGAATTTCTCATCATTAACATGTTCCTATTGGGGGCGTCTTTGGATGGTTTTCACTACTAACAAGAAAAGTCTCATATTATGCTGTTAAATAGAGACAAAAACGCTGACAACAATGTTATCTACCATCGAGAGACATCTTAGACATGTTCTCTACCAACGCCTCCATGACAAGCATGCAACCGAAGATATTTTTCTTTAAAGAAGAGCTGGTGCTCGTCATGCTCTGAGAAACAATTGAGGACCCCCCAAAAATTACCATGTTAAGTTCTATGGAAAAACAAAGAGGATTTTCAATAAAAATCAAAATGAAGCTTATTTTGGTGGAACGCTTCAACTACATCACACCTATAAGTTAGCGTTAAAATTCAGTATAAATACATTTAATTTGCTTTTCGTGCAGATAAAGAAGATTTTGCAGATCTGCAGATATTTTTTGTTGACTATCTATTTTATTAATTTAGATAAAGAATGTGTTCTTATCAAATTTGTTCCTTTTATCCTTGTATTTGAAAACGTAAGTATTGTGTTTGTACAGCACCTTGTCAGCCTTGGCTGTTGGAAGGTGCTATAGAAATAAAGTTTGAAATATTAAAATTTCCTAAAATTCACTTTAATTGAGCTGCGGCAGTATTCTGCAATCATTAGATGAACATAACAGTTTTTTTCATAGAGTTAAGTCACCTCAGTAGTCAAATCATCACAAATAGATTAAATTTTCTATATAAAGGCTTCTGCGAGGCATCTCGATTGAAAAGCATGGGCGTCAATGGGAGCTTACACATCTGTCTGAAACAAGTTCGCTCTCCCATATTAGATTGTTTTTTTGCAAGCAGAACGACCAATGAGAGCTGGCTGTTTTGATGACGTAAATAGGACGTAAAAGCCTCTGTTGCACCGTAAACGCCATCTTCAGGCAGAGAGCGTAAATATTTCCACATCCCAGAGGAACATGCACCCTGCTGAGAAACCAGCCAAAGATTCGTGCTTAGTTTGGATCGGTGTGTAGAGGCCTTAATTTATTATTCTCAGAATTATCAAAAATGAACCCTTTTAGAACTACTTTAAAAAGTAAGAAAGAAGTGAGACATCAACACCATGACACAAAATGACAAATCCGTTTTCATCAGAACCCTAACAAAAAGGGCATTTATGATTTTCTCCCTAGACACAAAGGTCATATTTGTGAAAATATTTAAGCAGAATCACCAACCAGGGACTACGTAAAGCCTCCACTGCAATAACTCCTTCAGAACAAGTCAGAAAGTACAACTGAAACCCAGTGGCAGAGGAGAAACAGACACCTCTGAGCTACAGATATAAAGCGTGCAAAAGGAAATGTCCTCCTCACTCATCTTCTCTGGCATGTTTAGCTTCATCCCTCAGGGCTGGGGTTGGATTGGCGTATTATTGGTTTCGAGGGGGTGCTTTTAGACAGATGCTCAGCGCTGCATGCAGAAGCAAATCCCTTATTAATGTCAGCAGAGCAGGAGCGTGCATGACTCCACATCACAGCTCCTCATATCAAACTCTGTTTAGCATAGCAAAGAAAATAAATGGTGAGAGAATCGATTTGAAAGAGAAAATTTAAGCAATGCACCATGTCTGTTGAAATTAAGACATAAAGCATTTTTTCCTTCAACGCCTGATTATTTTTTATCAGAATGATCTTAGCTCACATTTGGAAAAGGGAGAGGTGTAACCAAACTGGAGGAGTCACCATTCCATTGTAGACGGGATGAGATGGTGTAATATCCAAATACATCTGCCTGGAGGTGTTGAAGCTTATGCAGTAGCCGACGAGTGTAGCATGCCTATGTTAGTGCTTCCTGTTTAGATTTCTTGATTAATTGGATAATCTCCGCAAACATAGAAATGGTTATAGTTCCGCAATTCTTTCATCAGTCCCTCAGTGGTTTGGTTTGTGTTTGATGGGCTGAAGGACAAAATGCTCATCAGATATGTATGACATCACTCAAGAAATCCTCTGCTACCCAACACAGAGCTTATGGTTTGCGTCGGCGTCGTGTGTGGTCACCATTGTTAAAAAGTGCAGACCATGGTGGAGGGGTCTGTGTCTAAACAGGGGCTATGCGGCATGCTCAGCGCAACAGAATGAATTTGGCCGTAAGCCCTTTGATGTGGTCCAGTTATAGTGTCAAAAAAAAAAAAAAAAAAAAAAAAACAGCGTCCGGTCACAGTATAATTCCAATTGTTTTCTTGGTGATTTTTGACCAGATGTTTTTGTGTATATTGTTTCATGGCTGTTACAAGACACTTGGTGGCTTTGTGATTGATAGGGGCTCAATGACGCGTAGAAGAGAAAATTTACTTTCCTCCCAGTTTTGGCATAAACGTAAATGAGGAACAAAAATGAAACTACATTTTCCAATGTTAGACGAGGGGTACTTCTTTTAGGAGAAAAACCATCATTGCAAAACCTAATCAGATTCAATTATCGTATTTTGGTGAGAGCCTTTAGTAGTACAAATAATCATGTAGTCTATGATTGGTGACATTATAATGGATCCATATCTTGACACCTGTATAAAGAGCATAGGTGTTTCTTGCAGAAATTTGTCCTGGTCACTCTCTCTGTCGCACTGTTTCTGTACCACAATATCTACATCCGTTTGTGCTCCCGCTGCTAACAATGATCACCAGACAACAACTGAAGGCAAAAAGCATCTGAGCAATATTCCACTTGCGCGCTGTTCTATAAACACTCCCAATTAATGGTCACCCTGATCACACTCTTTCCTCCAGGGTATGGTTAGATAAACAACACACTTGGAATCCTCTAGAAGTGGAATCTACATCCAGAAGAATATACACCTAACTGGAAATTTCCCATAAGCATAACTTAGTCTAGTTACAAATCTGTCAACGGCTACTTTGATTTACAGAAATCCAAATGTGGTACCTTGGGTGGCGAGTGCTGGTGTTTTGCGTGCCCAGGGGGCTGATGGGGGCGCAGGGCGCGAGGGATGAACTCCGGGGCCAATGGGTTGAGCACGTAGGTCTTTTTCAGCTCCAGAGCCTCCAGCTGGATCTTGATCTGCTCGAAGGTGATGCCATGCAGACTATTGTTCTCATGGCAGATGGAGATGAAGGTCTCCCAGAACTTCCTGTAAAGGGCATAGCAGGTAAAAATGAAACGTTTTACTAAACTCACAGCTCCCATACTCATAACACCCAACTTAGAAACAAAAATATGTTAATGTAGAGTAGACCATCGGAGATATAAAAAAAAAAGTATAGTTTGTAGGTGACCAGACGTGGTGAATGCAGTCATAGCAGAAATATTACTAAAAACATTTACTCAAGTAAAATTAACAAAAATTATTTAACACTAGGCTTTGCATGGTATCCAAATTTTGATGTGTCAAACCTCCTCCTCACCTTACCTTGGTATACGGTATTACCGGGAATAAAAAAAAAAAAGCCCCAACAAGTTGCACATTCCTGCCAACGGATGGATTGAGGAATTAATTAATAGGTCAAAATAAACAAATAACTGAATAAAAACAATGAATTATGACAGAGTACGGGGTATTCTCCTACGGTGCATTACCCAAATTGGACTAAGAGTGAGCGCACCTTTTGGAGCAAACGCCTCCAGAAAGGCCAGGACCAGATCGTGACCATAGGTGGGTCACCGCGACGGGAGATGAGGTGGCGAATCCTAATGCTTCCTAAAAATGGCGGATTCGTTTGGCAGCAGAGTTTTTGGCAGCCTCTGAGCTTTAGTCTTATTGGCAAAAATGATTTTAGTTTTCGTCACATTTTTGTCATTTAAAAATGTAATCGTTTTAGTCAACGAAAATCAAAATCATTGTAGTCTAGCATTAGTCATCAAATATATATATGATCTACAAAGGATTCTTTCAAAGGTAAGTTAAATCCAGACTTCTACATTGTATAATCGTCGACGAAATCACAGCTCGGCAGTGACCGTAACAGTTCTTTACCGCATTTGACCAGTAGAGGTACAAGGTAAACCAAAATGTGTTTATAAGAAGGGGCATGGGTGTGGCTAGATAGAAAGAGGCGCTAGTTCATAATGGTCCACAAGCCAGTGAACATTACAGATAGAATGATTTGGAATCAGCAGCAAAAGCAATTCCGAGGGCTCCCCTGAGGTCCAGGACTACTTCTCCTCCCAAATCCTCCGGCCTGAACAGAGATATTCCAAGCAGTGCAGGTTTTACTCCATAGTTTTTTGATCTGTTGGCATCGGCCACATTTTATATTTGAGGGCTGATAAAACGCAGACACACCTGCATTGAAGTGGGATAAAAGACCTCCAGAATTGGCATCGCCTGACAAACGTAAACTGCTTATGGTTCTCTTCCAAGAGAGAAAGGCTTGCTACAAATCAGGCTTTTACGGGTGATTTAGAAGAGCACACAGTCTAAACATCAAACCATTGAGTTTTATCCGCGCCATAATTCGCTATCCACAACGCTTTCTCTCGTGAAATTCAGAAACAAGTATGCAACAGTCAAACAGAGGGACAGATGGAGCTAGCAAAACAAAAATGTGTAACAGTAATAAATGAAGTTGGTACACCAACAACAAACTAATCATTCGATGCAAATATGGTGAAGGCATTTCCATCTGATTCGTGATGTAAATTTACCTTTAAATCATGGTCCTTTGTCGCCCCCAAAATGGGTTGAAAGTGCGTAAACAATATAATTTAAATTCTTTAACGGGGGCACTCTAAACCTAGGACCCTAGGTTCTAAAAGGTATGCTAACAAAAGCCCCTAATAACCAATTTATGTTTTTAGAAATTTGAATAAAAAAAGTATTTCAAGCTAATTTATCCTAAGATGTGCATGTATTTCCTGATTGTTCATGTTAACATGTTAATTACCCTATACTATGTTCATTACGACAGGGGAGTTGGGGGTGTAATGTAGCGGGAGCTTGTGGGGGGGTCTTGTTGTAGATGTCAAGGTGTGTTTGACTTTTATTTTTCGGCTTGGTATTTTAGGTGTCTGATTGATCAGCTTTATTTTAGCTTGTTTGGCTCTGCTTCAAAGCATGTGTGGAGAAGGGTTTCAAATCACATGTGTGCCCTGTAGTCTTACACAGCCAGCCAATCACAAGAGCCGTCGACATTTCACCAAGAGTTCATCTGAGCATGAAGGTTCACAACAATGACAACCGCCATGCCCTGATGGAAACTTTCATTTATGCTACTGTTAAACATTAATTAAGACAAGCATTTTGCACAACCAACTTAACAATTGTATCAACAGCTGAGCCAGCAATCCAGAAACAACACTGTTCAAAAAAAAAAAAAAGCAAATATATCAAATAACCAGACCACTTTTAATTTCAAATTTCCTTCACCGGGAGTCTGGTTGAAAAATTGAAAAATACTCTCAAAACAGTCGAAAAAAAGAGAGAAAGAACCATTACAATCAGTCTGTAAACACTGTTGAACAAAAACAAACCGCTTAGCCTTCAGCCATCACATTATTCGTGACTAATCAGCGCTATCAAAATCTAAATTGAGCTACATTCAACCTTGGAAACAACAGGAGAATAACAATCCGTGCTGAGATAGAGCGAATCAGAAACGCCCTTCATGAAGAGTCCTAACAGACACAAGCACTCGCAAGTGGATTTGTCAGCAGAGAACGCTTAAATGAAAGAATTGCAGGAGGTTGATGAGATTTCATTGAGTTTTTAATTAAATTCATGCCCAAGATACTACAAGCTACTCAGCAGTTTGCAAGTAGTTTCTGGTTCGCATCTACAGCGGAGAACGCTTCAATAACAGCTCTTTGAACTACACAGATGGCGGCACAGCTACCACTTTAAAACATCATTTAAATCATTAATACAAATTCTCATTTTAGAATATTCGCTAGGTATTTTTACCAACAAAAAATGCGTTTCAAAGATTTTAAGGCCTCTACACACCGAGATTCGCACTGAAGACGACGTTTACGATACAACAGGTGCTCACCATGCCAAACAGCAAGGAGGCAAACCCAGGAGAATTCAAACACATTTAAAAAAAATATATATATATATATATTTTTTTTTAATCACGGATGTCGTGCAGTTTAGACTGTTGGTGGCTGATCACACAGAGCCATTTGACAAAGTGTGGAGAAACAAAAAAAATTGTTGCGCGCCATTTGTTTACTGTGGGATGAGTGCAACCAAGCAGCTCTTTTAACATCCTACTCGCGTTAAATGGTCGTTCCTGTGAAAAACTCCTTTTGGTCACACCCCTCCTTCGGTCAGATATGAGATGTCCCTCATGGTTTAATATCGAGGCATGTCTTCGCATTAAACTTCGCAATGAAAACTGGTTTATGTGTAGAGGCCTTTATTCTGTAAATAAATCCTAGTTCTATATAAAGCTCAGGCTACACATGCAATGATTAAATACATTGTTTCAATAAATACATTGATTAAATCCCTGTTAGACACATTTTAATTTGAAACGTTTAACTAATCATAAATCGTTTCTGTAGCACAGAACAGTTCACACTCTGTACTAGTTAAAATTACCAGGCTAATACAAACACACACGCCGCACTAACTTTAGCTGAGGGACCCAAAACTGAAAAGGATTCCTCTGAAGATTCTGAGGTCTACAGTTTGGGATTATTTTTGGCACTATTTAGTGTTAATTTGGCAAATGACTATTCCAACCAGAAATGTCTGGTTTTTGGTACAATATCTACACCGGTGTATAGAGGCCCATTTCCAGCAACTATCACTTCAGTGTTTAATGGTACAATGTGTTTGAGACAGAAGGAATGGATAATTAGAAAACCTTTTTACTTCATGTAAGCACAGTTCAAAAGAGTTAGAGAAGCAATTAAACTGACCTTCCTTTGAGCAGGTTGAGTATCTGGAGCATCACATTTGTGCGGTGGATAAAACACTCAAAATTGCCGGGAAAAGAGAACCTTTATGTGGAACTCGACAGTTTATTCTTGTTCTTAGAAATGAAGGCTATTCCATGCAAGGAAGTGCGAAGTAACTGAAGATTTCCTGCTACAGTGCGTACTACTCCCTTCACAGAACAGCACAAACTGGCTCTAACCAGATAAGAAAGAGAAGTGGGAACCCCCTGCTGCACAACTGAGCAAGAAGATCAGAGTCTCTAGCTCGAGAAATAGACGCCTCACAGCTTCTCAACTTGCAGCGTCATTAAACAGTACCTGGAAAACACCAGTGTCAACATCTACAGTGCAGAGGTGACTCTGGGATGCTGGCCTTCAGGGTGGAGTGACAAAGAAAAAGCCATATCTGAGACTGGCCAATAAAAGAAAAAGATTCGTACGGGCAAAAGAACACAGACATTGGACAGAGGAAGAATGAAAAGTGTTATGGACGGATGGAGGTTTGAGGTGTTTGGATCATACTGAAGAACATTTGTGAAATGAAAAACAACTGAAAAGATGGAATGCTGACTGAAGCCATCTGTCAAGCAAGGTGGTGGCAACGTGATGGTCTGGGGTTGGGAGATTTGGTGCTGGTAAGGTTGGAGATTTGTTCAGGGTAAAAGGGGTTTTGAATAAGGAAAGCCACCACTCCATTTTACAAAAGCATGCCATACCCTGTGGACGACACTTGATTGGAGCCAATTTTATCCTACAACACCAGATCTAAACCCCATTGAGCTGTTGTTGGGGGCAGCTTGACCGTATGGTATGCAAGAAGTGCCCATCCAGCAAACCCAACTTGTGCTTCTAGAAGCATGAGGTGAAATTTCTCCAGATTACCTAAAAAAATGAACAACTAGAAGCCAAAGGTCTGCAATGCTGTATTTGCTGTGAATGGAGGATTCTTTGACAAATGCAAAGTTTGATGGAAAAAAATATATATATAATTTCAAATGAACCTTATTTCTATTTTCTACTCATTTTACAACTAGTGTGGTAAACAAAAGTGCGACTTTTCTAGGAAAACACAAAATTGTCTGGGTAACACAGAATTTTACAAATTGTTTATTTAGCTTGATCGCCTCCCATCAAAGTGTTTTAACAGGTGCATCAGCTTGATTCTTCTCCAGTATTCTCAAACACTCATTAAACTTGGTATAAACCTTTCCAATAATTCTGTATAATCCTAGGAAAAATATGAATCATGTTTGGAAAAAAAACGTATGGCAAACAATCAGGCATTCTATACGTTAACTAGGCTCGTTAACATTCACTTCTTGGAGAGTAACATTTACTTTCAAAAAACTAAAGAAAACAATGAAGAGCGCACAACTGCACACCAACCTAGAGTTACAAATCAACCCAAATCACACAAGCATGTGAACACCAAACCCAAATCTGATCTCACGGGTGACTGGAGAACAGCAGAAATATGGCTAGTTTGCCCCTTAATAGCCACATCTTCATATCCTTCACATTTCTCACAACAGTTATGGGACTCAGAGATGTTCTTTAGTGGCCGATCTCCTGAAACTGATGATCATGGGTCTGGAAACGAGTTACATGATGCGGTTTCGGTCTACTTAAGGCTGATATGAGGCTCTTGAAAATAATGCAAAGTTTGGGGAGGAGTGTTTCAGAGAAAAGACTGCAGCAGTGCTTATCCAATGCGAGATGAAACTGTGAAAAATCATCTATGAATGTGATTTTACTTGGTTTCAAATGTGAACCAAAGACAAGCTCCATCCCCCTCAAAAAATACAAATAATAATAGTAATAATATTCAATTAAACATTTTGGTCTATTTGTGATTATTTTAAATTAAAGTAAACAAAAAAAAAAAGTAAAATGTTAACCTCTTAAGCCCTGAGGCCTATTTTCCGAAAATCCAGTCTAAACTGCAAATCTTGGTATCAAAATGAAGATAGGTTCTTGGGGGGTGGTGTTGAGTTAATTTGACAGTCAAGAACACTGGGTAAGAGTAAATGATGTTGAATTGGCCAAAAAATGAACATGTTTCCTCTAATATCTCCTTATTTTACTTGTAACGAAGCAAATAAACACAATCAATTGTAACCACTACATGTCAAGGACATCTGTAGCATGTTTGGTGTTCATACTACAAGAAACTAATATTCTGTACAGGTTTTGATTGAACAAAGTTCAGACGTAATCCATGTTGGCACAGTTTGGCACAATTTGGCACAATAATTGAAATATGGAAAAAATCTTGTCCAAAGCTTCCGCTACGTTCACGGGACATGATTTCAGCAAAAAAACTCCTAAAGAAACGCTGTAAAAGGGGGGTGGAAGCCCCTTTACGCTTTCTCTATGCGCTTTGCGTAAGCTCCTTTTTATGCCGCTTCCAACCTTGTAACTTCCCCATGTGTCCACCCCGCATGTGTCTGTCCAATCCGGGAGCTCTATACCTCGTTGAAAAGCTTTGAATCTGTAGAATCCAATAATATCCACCATTTTGAGACAGACAGGATCCCCGACGAATCACAGGACATGGAGCGTGGAGAGGACTGCTTTTACGCACGGGGAGTGTTTCCATATTTGATGATGTTATTCTTAGAAAAGAGATAGGGAGAGACCCAAAATGGAGTTTTCACAAAGTTATCTACCGGATGTATAACAATAAACAGACTTTTATCGCTATGGAAATAATTTTTGTTGAAAAAAACGGCAAAGGTAAGACAAGATATACATGCTTGCTTGGTTTTTGCTGGCGTTTTTTTAGGGGAACTTTCACTCCCTGCTCTAAAAGACTTCATGCAATGTAAATGAGTTGCCTATCACTAGATTCAGCTGGTTGTTAGCTTTCATTTGATGCCATGGTTTTGGTGTTTCCGTTTATATTGTGGATACATATCGCACAAACAAAAACCTGGTCATGAATTATACTCCGGATATGTTGTTGTTTATTTGCATGGCGTTCGAGCTGTGGTTAACGGATATGAAATTGAATTAGTTACGTTTTTAGAGGAATTTCCGCTGAACACAACAGTATTTAATATGTGTGGGTTATTCTCAGGGTTCGTGAGCTATGAGTGAAAATGTAATGCACAAGTGGGCAAGTCCCCGGGACTTGGGTTTAAGAGGTTGAGAATACGCTAATTTTGATAGCACTACTTTAAATTGAAATTAAACAACGTGCACAGTTATTTTATTAATAATAAGCGAAACCCACCCGTGCCACAAGGGCTCGACACCAGTGCGGTAGATCTCACCTCAGACAGACATCAATCCGAAGAGAAATTCTTCAGCGCTCTGTTAACACTTTGACTGCCGCTTTTTGCCATTGTTTGTGTATCTTTTTATTCTCTACACTGAAATTAAAATCAAGTTTCATTCAAGCGCATCGATGCACACCAGAGTCGAGTTAAATTGATAAAGGTTTATCTATAAAGTGGTATCAAACAAACAACTGCATGTATTAAAAGCATTGTCCGTTTCATTTTGTAAATATATTTGATTCTTTAGATGTGACATACTTCCAGAGTAATAGTTTCCTCCTTCGCTGACAGCTGAGCTCTTTTATAATATGAGGAAGTGGAACTGATTGAAGTAATCAGGAGCTTGATGAGGGCTTGACAACTCGAGGCTACAGTGACAGATTGAATTAGCTGCAAAACAGCTTGTAGACGCAAGGCGTTGTTTCTCAACAGACTGACGGAACCACAGCAAACATGTCCATGAGATGATCTGAGAGACAACCTCATGAAGTCAACTCCATTCCAGTTACTGACTCCATCTAACATCTGCAGGATTATCTAATAACTCAAGTGAGCCTGACAGATTGTGAACAACACCTAAAGATACAAAAAAGTATATTTAAATGTATAAATAAAGCTTTGTTTGCTCCAGAGTCAAGTTTTCAGCAGGATCAGAGCGTGGAGCTTTAACCACACACACAGATATCATTGCAAGGCCCTTCGGCTTGACATTTCCTGTGGCCACGCTTTTGCTCATTGGTTGAGAGTTTGTATCCATAGCAACATGTGGAATTGCAGCAAGGGAGGATGGAACCAGAGGGGCGACACAAGCATACTTGATGGCAATCCACACGGTCAGCTGCATGACAAAGAAGCAGCACAGGAGGTCAAAGGTCATACTCAGAGGACCGTTCATTGATTTTGTCCACACTTTCTCTTGTTCTGTTTGTACAGTGACGCCTCGCGATACGAAATTAATCCGTTTCAGGGTGACCTTTGTATCGCAAATTTTTCATATGTCGAAGCAAGTTTTTATATGTGACTATTTATTTATTTATATATCTATCGTTTAGTAACGCCGACTTTAAGTCAATCACATTCGTGGGCAGCCCTTTGTTATTGGCTATTTTGCTTGTATACAACAAGACAAAAACAACATATTAGTGAATTTTTTTAATCAGAGGATATTTTTAATGGTTATAGTTCTTTAGATCATAGACTGAAGATGAAGGTAAACTACTGAAATGCTAAATATAAATGTTTCTTCTGTTTAGTAAATGCTGTCTGATGACTGTTGTATTTTTAATAGTTAGTCATTTAAATTTTTATACATTTCAGTTTAATTTATTTTTACTTAAAGTTGTAATTTTTTGTGCAGTTTAAGTCACTGTTTAATAAATGATGGTGTTTGTTTAAGTGTTGTGCATCCACTTATTTGTAAGATATTTTAGCAGAAAACAAAGGGGGAATCATTGATTTCAGCACAAAAAAAAACGGCAGCCAAAAATAAATTAAAAAGTGCTGCCGTTTTTTTTTAATCAGCCATTGGCATCGGCTGTAAAAAAAACACCAATATTGGTCAATCTCTAGTATAATCTGACCAATAGGAGAGCAGAAGTGTTGATGGCAAGTTTACTGCAGTCACGTGACACCCAGCGTAATCAGCCGTGCAAATTTCAAATTGTGAACAATGTAGTGCACATTTCTTCCCATACAATGGTCCTATTGTAGTTTTAACGATTAAGGGAAAACAACCTGAAGAAATGTTCACCTGTCTTTTCTTTTTTTTACAGATGAATGTGTATTTCTGTGCAAAATGCACCGCATGAATATTTAACCTCTTGTTTTTGTTCTTGATTATTTCAGAACCAAGATTCTATGGAAAGCTTCGTTCGTACGAAATATGACGCAATATTTTGGTACATTATTGGAGGACATTGGAAAAACTTCTTTCAGCATCTCAGAGAACACTCTAATAGTAAACACTAGAACTCGATACAGAGAACATTTTCACGTTTAAACGTAAAACATATGTTCCTCCGTCTTAGAGCTACATTAAACACTGCATGAGAGGTCACCTATGGTCAGATATGGGCACTTTATAGCAACTTTTGGAGGGTGCTTGGACAAATGTGTGCATGAATGGTGTGCACACCTTGTGTCCTTTTTTGAAATTTTAGTTGGTCTCTAAACACCTGAGCTGTTTAGTGACCAAGCGGTAGGACCGACACAGATCAACACTTTGTTGTTCCAAAATCGCAAAGACTACGATTATCTGCAAACGTCTCATTTTTGCATTATTTCAGAATTAAACTCTCAACACAAGTGGTCCATGGGCTCCTTTTGCTGTAAGTTCCTGGGGTCTCATTTATAAAAGAGCGCGGAGAATCCCGAAACTAAACATACGTGAGAAAGGTCAAATTTGCAAAAAAATAATAAAAAAAAAATTCTGATTTATAAAACGGTACCACACCTGCAATAAATCTTCCTTTTGTAAAATCACAGATCGCAAATGTGCGTAGTTCTGGACCAATTTCAGCAGATAAATCCAAGAGAACCACTCTCAGAATCTACAGCGGCTTATTAGTCACATGTCTTCATTGGCCAAGAAATCATTACTTTCATGAAATAAACAATCTGTTCGTCTGTCATTAAGTAACGGCAAAAGTCATCTTTAAGAAGGAACTTCACGTTTCCATAATCCTATGAAAGGTATGAAAAAGACAAACGCTGTAAATCTTTTACAAACTGCAGAAGAACTTGAACTATTCTTGGACTCCTAGACCCCACAACATAACCTTTATTTGTTTGTTTATTTTTTGCTGATTTAGATTTTGTCCTTTATTCTTTCTTGCTTGCTCAGTTTGTGTCTGCAATATCTCACATGTGCACTTAGCATTTTGTCTGTATGCGCAATTGTTTAACAAAATGAAAATAAAAAGGTAACAGCAACAATGCCATCCTGTAACTTTTAGGCACAAGGGTAAATGCAGTCTTTATACAATTAGAAATTATTCTCGTCAATTAACAGAATTATCATCGTCTTATCTCACCCAAATGACTTATTTCATAGTATTTTCCCCAACCGTATTTGTAGCTTCGCTTGTCAAATTCACAGGCATTTTAGTGCCTTATGCATTTTTAAATGTAATTTTCATGTGTTAATGTAAAATGTAAATGTCTTTTTTAACAAATATCTGCTTCACTAATACCTCAAATATCCACAGTACGGCAAAAAACTTTACGTACGTATAGTTCATATTCTACACAAGGATAAGCTAACCTTGGCGTCAAGTTGTGTTTTTATAGATCTGAAAACATTGTGCAAAAAAAGGATTTCGCACTTTTTAGTGCCAGTTTTGTATGTACGCAACCTTTAAAAAAAAAAAAGGAGGCCCCTGGTCAGTCTGATTTACTAATGTTGGTTTTGCACAGACCTGTTGTATCGGCATGGCTCCACTCTGCCAACTTTTTGGGGCTTTTCCACCATGTTCTGCATGCTTCCAAGTAACTTTTTTTCTGATTAGAAAAACAAGCCCGTCAAAAAAACATTGTTGATGGCTGACTCATCAGTTGTTGAGTTTGCTGATTGGCCAGAAAGAATCATCCCAGCAGACTTCAGCAGTGTGTGAAAGCCAAAAATGCGCTACAACTGCATAGCTTTATAATAGCCACCAAACTGAGCCTTTTGTGTGAGCGCTATAAACCAACACATGTACAATATAAACAACCACTTTTTCAGTGGTTGTGAAGCAAAATGACATTTCAAAAACAAGTCCACTCACAACAGATACTGGAAACTGTAAAGCAAACTGCGGCCAGTAAAGCCAAGCCATACCAAGCATGGTCATGCTACTCTTTAAATCTCCAAGAAGAGCAGCATTAATGGTATATCAACGGTTGATGAAACGTCTCTTCGTCGATACTTAGCAATTTCATCATAATATAAAGTTTGATACTCTTTTAGAAGGGATGGTGTTAACATTAAAGGGTTATATCCGTTTATTAACCTCTTAAGCCCGAGAGTCCCCGGTACCGGGGACTTGCCCCCTTGTGCGTTACATTTTCACTCATAGCTCACGAACCCGGAGAATAACCCACACATATTAAATACTGTTGTGTTCAGCGGAAACTCCTCTAAAAACGTATCTAATTCAATTTCATATCCGTTAACCACAGCTCGAACGCCATGCAAATAAACAACAACATGTCCGGAGTATAATTCATGACCACGTTTTTGTTTATGTGCCATATGTATCCACAATATAAACGGAACACCCAAACCATGGCATCATATGAAAGCTAACAACCAGCTGAATCCAGTGATATGCAACTCATTAACATTGCATGAAGTATTTCAGAGCAGGGAGCGAAAGTTCCACGAAAAAACGCCAGCGAAAACCAAGCAAGCATGTAAATCTTGTCTTACCTTTGCCGTTTTTTCAACAAAAAGTTATTTCCATAGCGATAAAAGTCCGTTTGTTGTTATGTCCGGTCAATAGCTACGTGCAAACGCCATTTTTGATTGTTTCTTTAGCTTTGTGGCGTCATTACGTCACCAAATATGGAATGACTTCCCGTGCGTAAGAGCACGTCTCTCCACGCTGCGCGTCGTGTGATTCGTCGGCGATCCCGCCAGTCTCAAAATGGTTGAGCTGATTGGTTTCCTCAGAATCAGAGCTTTCCAGCGATGTATAGAGCTCCCGGATTGGACAGATGGTCGGGGGGTAGGGACATGCAGAAGCTCGACGTCAAAGCGTTTGTGAGTGAAAGGTTTCCAAAAGCGCAGCAAGATGGGGTAAATGAGCTTCCACCCCCCTTTTACAGCGTTTCTTTAGGAGTTTTTTTGCCGAAATCATGTCCCGTAAGCAAGAAAAGAAGACTATGAACGTAGCTGAAGCTTTGGACAAGATTTTTTCCATATTTCAGTTATTGTGCCAAACTGTGCCAACATGGATTATGCCTGAACTTTGTTCAATCAAAACCTTTACAGAATATTAGCTTCTTGTAGTATGGACACCAAACTTGCTACAGATGTCCTTGACATGTAGTTGTTACAATTGATTGTGTTTATTTGCTTCGTTATAAGTAAAATAAGGAGATATTGGAGGAAACATGTGTTTTTTTTTTAGGCGGAGTTCATTTTTTGGCCATTCCAACATCAATTACTCTTACCCAGTGTTCTTGACTGTCAAATTAACTCATCCACACCACTCCCAAGAACCTATCTTCATTTTGATACCAAGATTTGCAGTTTAGGCCTTGTAAAAGCTGAGAAATGCCTTAAAAAGTAAAAGTATAGGATTTTCGGAAAATAGGCCTCAGGGCTTAAGAGGTTAATATGTTGTTGAGCTTGAATCATCACTCGAAGAGAAGTTCGAGATGTAGAAGAAATTTGAGCTCACCTGCATCGTCCCACTGAGCAGAGGGCGATGGGGTCCCCCACAACAGCCACCAAGGACTGCGCCCGGGTGATGGCCGTGTTGAGAAGCTTGTAGTTAGAGAGGAAACCATAGTCCAGGTCCTCAGTGGAGTCCTCCACTAGCTGCTCCTTCCTTTTGATGGCCGTCTGCTTGTGCTTGCAGGTGTGCCGAGTGCGAACCGTACTCAGAAACAGCACACGAAACTGCTTACCTGTGACACAGCAACCATCGTGTTATTAGAAATCTTCTAACACTATGGATCCCCCACTTAGTTGTTGCTAAAAAAAAAGAAAATTCTTCAAAACTCATTTTAACTTAACCCTTGGGTTGTGTTTTTTCCAGCCACTGCAGGGTGAAACTTTTTTCTATTTCAACTTTTTGGTTGACAAATCTTACTTTAAAACACATATTTTAAGAAAATGCTTTGAAAAGTTTCCAAAACTTAAAACTGGACTACCAATTTGCAAATTTACTAGCCTTTAGTGTTTATGGCTGTTAAGAGCCATTAAATTAAACTACTGTAAAAAATCAGATAATTTTTTTTATCTCCCTCAAATCTAGTCAAAACAAACAAAAATTCAGTTTTTTTAAATCCTGGATTTTTTAGGATACTACATGGTTTCAGTTATTTTGGGGAAAAAAAAACTAAATTACAATTTAAATATAAAAAAAATTGTGGTGCGGATATCTTTTTACCTCTTATCACAATCCTGGACATGTCAAATTCGTTACAACGATGGCATTGATGGATTTTTAGTTTTCGTGAAGCACCAGATTTTAATTTTCTCTTCCTCATTTATTGTTCGTACCCAATTGACTTCCATTATAACGACCTTTTTTGACTGCAAAGCCATGACACCAAATGATCCTCCATTCCTGACTGTTGGTGGTCATTCCTGTTGAGGAAAGCTACATTTTGAACCATTGTAGTTTTTAGGGATAGTGAATTTGAACAATGCACAAGGATTAAACCTTTAAGCGCTATTGGGTTTTATTTTTTAATGCATTAAATAACAGACTGACCTAGGAGAATTTTGATTAGGAGGAAGAATAGAAAAGTTTGGTTCCAAAGAACTGAATGAGTAACCAACAAAATTTGTGCCTAGTTTCTCACATTAAACATTTACGGATTTATAATGTTTTGGCTCCAAACTCCTCATTTCTAATGCTCTAGAAAGCTTGTATAGTAATTATATCCATTCCTGGTTTTCTAACTGGACAGAGTGAGAGCGATGGGCTTCAAACTCGAATAATTATGTGTTGGAATGTCGTATGTAAAGACAAGGCAAATTCATTTAGCACATCATACAAGTCTTCATGCTTTTACAAAAAGCAACTGCTGTTTTTTTTTTATAATAATTCAAATTTGGAAACACAAATATCCATTCATCCATATATAATTGGTGTTAAGGTGAATCTCAGGCAGAGATTATCATCTCTGTCCAATCAGTGATCTTTGCACCATGCACTAGAAAAACACTTTCACTGCAGGAATATTTTAGAAGTTTTTCTTTTGTCTTTGATAAAAAAAAAAACCCTTAAGTATCGGGATCGGTATCGGGAGGGGAAAAATGGTATCGGAACATCTCTAATATTCACATATGGCATGAAATCTAACATGATGCAATGTATTTCCTAAAACGTCACAGCATACGGCTAAGAATGGTTCTAAGAACTAAATAAGAACTTTTTTTGTGTGATTTCTATTATATTTTCAGACATATTAGCATTTATGGCATGAAAACAAACATAAAACGACCGTTTAATAAATTTAAAACCTTTGTAAATGTCAAAAAGTACTTTGTCTGTGATGGCAAAGGCAGCCATCTGTGTTAAACCACCAAATGCACAGGCTCAAGCACACTCCATCCAAAATTAAGACCTGAAAAATTATTTAAGACCTAAAACAGCCAGTTAAATTAAATGTAAGACTTTTGCATTTTTTAGGACCCTGCAGAAACCCAGTTAAAATCCTTTTTCTGATGCCCATCTCAAGCTGGCAGGAGGGCGGAGACGACTCAGGAAACCATCACCCTGAGCCAAACACGCGCTGTTAAATTCTCCATTAAAAAGATGATTTCAATGCAGCCGGCTGAACCAAACAGCATCAATTATGCACTAGCCAATCTGGCAGCTCAAATGAAACCCTGCAGGACGTCAGCCAAACACACATTTGGAGGGTTAAACTGCTGTCTGGTAAATGTGCGCTCACATGCGGTCTGGCCCCAAACCTAGCAATCTTCCTCCGAGGCACAGTTTACAAAATATGGAAAAACATAGCAACCTAAATTATAGTGAGGTTCCCAGTTGTGACTAAAGTTATGGTATAACGGAAGCAAATTCTGGATGTTCAAAGCTCTGTTGTGGTGCTTCTTCTGAATATTTAGATCAAATATTGCTCAGTTCAGTGTGGATCTCTAATTTTCCACAAAGTTCTTACCTCCTCATTTGACCAAAGTGCTGTATTTGTTGTAAAATACCAAATATTTATTAAAAATTCAGCCGTTGAGCTAACAAATCTCATTAATATTCTTATTGCAATCCTCCTAATCGAAATATGTGCCTAACGATTCCAGTCGAACAGCTACAGATCAACCTCCACCATCCGTGACTCACCCTGGACATTGAGCACCCTCTCCACGCTGACCTCATGCATTCTCTTCTTGCGGAGTTCTGCACGGATCCGGAAGACCTGGTCAGCATACGGCGACACCACCCCGATGCTTCCCTCCTCCAGCTTCCCCCAGGACACCGGCCACTTCTTCCTCATCTCCTCCACCCGCTCAACGATCTCAAACACCTGACACAGTCATGCAGAAAAACACTCGTAAAAGCTGTTCAGAAACTTTCTCAAAGCTGCTCTGCGGAACTGGAAAGATTCAGCTGAACCGAAAACAGTCTTTCTCTCAGAGTTATTGGTCCAACTGGTCATTTTCTCCATCACAAACACATTTTTGTAGCGATACAAAGACAGTTGCTTTCTCATAAATTGTACATTGAATGAAGCTTCGATCGGTTTCGAGCTTTATTTACAAGCACACAAAGATCATGGGCCTGGATTCTTTAAGCAGCTCTCCGTTCTCTCTACTCAGAAAATCCTTTTTCTGTAGAAACATTTTTTCCAAATATGTATATTAATGTTCCGGCTCATGTTATAAGATGTCTTACATTCAGTCAGTGGTTTCTAAACGATTTTAGGTCCTCTGGTGCATTACTTGTTCTTTTACGATTAAGTTCCATTTTAAACAATCATAATGTTCTCATTAACTAACTTTAAGGAAGCGTACTACCTACAAGTTTTTAATGGAATAGAATTGAAATATGGGTTTCTAGTCATGAATTAGGGCCGGGTTATAAATCGTTAAATCGACTCTGTGGTGTACATTGATGTGCTTCAGTGAAAATCAATTTTATCTTTAATATAATATATAAACGCGGTCCTACTTCTGTACAATGCGCATTCGCCGCCTGCTCACGTTTGCCATATATTACGATTAGAGATTGATGTCGGTCTGCGGTGACATCTGTGGCACTGTTGTTGCTCTCGTCCCTGCGACACGTGTAGGTTTGACTCCCCCGTTAGATTTACCTGCCATTACAAACACTTAATGTATGTTTGCCACTAAATCACAAATAAAGTATTGTAACAGACCACAGATGAATGTTTAAAAGTTAATACAGGCCGTAAGCTTACAGAAAACTAATGAATAAACTGTTTTTAAGAGAGTTGACGAAGATATTGGTTTGCAGTGTCCTTGCCTTTAGTTGACACCCGTCCATTAATTATTATTAATAAAATAAAGTTTAATGGTAAACATCATATTTTATGTTTGTGAAACATTTATGAATGTTTCAGTTGAGTTTCATTTTCCAGTGATTGTATCTCACTCTTATTTACTTGTTTTTATGTTACCTGAGTTATGATTGGCTGATCGGATGGATGTGTGAGGACCTCTCCGCCAATCACAATCGGGGGCGGGTCTATAGACACTATCTGTTCCCCGCTCGCTCTTCTCTCAGTGTGGCTCTGTACAGACGTCACTTCAACTGCAACTGTTCACGCTACGAACTGTGTCTGTTTCCTTTTCCTCCTTCTCCAAAGAGACAACGTGCTTTACTCACGCTTTTTTAATCTCAGTACTTTGTGATTGTGAACAGTGTGTGCATTGAGTGAAAGTAACAATCTATGACTCCGTTAGAACTGTGGTAACTTGTGTGCGGCTAACCGAGAGAGAGCTTTTGTAAGCCAAGCTATTTTCAGAAGATATTTGCGTTGATTATTTTGATTTTGGTAGTTTTGATTATTATTGTTTGGATTGTTAAAAAAGGAATTTATTGTAAAGACAAGTTAAACGATTATTATTAGCACTGTAAATATTGTATATACGTGTTCATTAGTCACACAATAAACAGAGTTGGAATAGTTTATTGGTTATTCGTTAGTTGTTCTGAACATTAAGACCAAAGGCTTTATTACTCTAATATTTCTGACTATTCCAACCGTCAAATAACGCAATGGGGCGCAACATTGAATATACAAGTAAGACAAACTTACGCTTGTAATACATTCTATTAATATATATTTTAGGTCAATTTACTGCAAAGACAAAACAATAAAATAAAAAATCTGAAAAAAATGCTATATTAAAACATTGTGTTAATTGTACAAGTAATAATTATTAGAGGTGTTAAACGTTTCTACGATGCATCACAATGCAGACAGGGACGATTCAGTATCGGTTCAGTAATAGACCATAACCGATTATAACGTACTGATGCTCGTCTGACGTCATTTGCCACCTAGCTTTGATGCAGTAGAATAAGATGGCGGAGGGAGGCAAGTCTTGAGTGAGAGCAATTAAGTATGCTCCAACTACTTTAAAAGCAGACATCTGGATTTTTGGAACAACCTGGTATGACCTGGAGAAGACATACGCTGTGTGAAAATCATGCCACACACAAATAAAATATAACTTGAGAAACCTTGTCAGCTGTTTTCACCCAGAGCTCTGCTGGGATGGTAGACCCAGCTCAAATAAAAACAGATCAAATGATATAATCAATGCCGCCCAACTCTCAGAGTTTACAGAACCAGAGCAGTGGCCGCTTTTAGATCAAAAGACATAAATCAAAAATTTCATATCAAAACCGCTTGTGACGGATAACGCGTTGAAAATGATCTCTGCATATCAATTCGCAACATTCCCTCACGTAAAATCTCAGTGCGCGCTTAAAGTGACCGCCCCCTCTAGGCTTTTGGACAAAATATCAACATTCTTCCACCACAGCGAGCCATTGCCTGAAAGTGAAACAGCAATGCCTGAAAAATCACAAGCTGATAACTGATGGTGCAACTAGTTGGAAAAGTGCATATGATATGGTCGAGAGGTTCTTCAAACAACAACCTGCAGTTTGTGCAGCCTTGCGGTCACCAGAAGTCAAAAAATGAGAGACAGATCTGTGCAGTCTGATGACGTGAGGGAATTAAAGCCAATGAAATATGCAACAATACGTCAACATTTGATAAAGCAGGGTGTTTTCACAGAGAAGGTGAAATTAAAGTTTCAGTTCATATATCTGACTGTCTATATCTACCATATATCTATATCTGATTGACTAATATACAAGTGTATATTAAAATTGAAAATTGAGTATGCAGTGCATCGTGATGTACTGAGATATTGTATTAAACCGAATCGAAGACCTGATAATTGTAAGTGAACCAAACCGTGAGACCTGTGTAGGTTCACACCCCTAATAATTATATAATTTCGTGATCTGATAAATCAGTGAAGATCTCCAAAGGGAAGGCCTAAAACTTCTCATTTGTTTTGTGTGGTTCATCAAAGTCAGAGGACTATCTACACTGGAGAACATTTCTGAAATGTCATCTTCATTTAAAAAAAAAAAAAAAAACACCACAGAATTTAGCAAATATATTGTTCTGGATCATAGATCCCCAGTGTAGTTCTTCCCCAGGGCCTAGATCAAAGTAACTGATGGAGTTACCTCAGCGTTGTTGTAGTAGGCGGTGCTGTTCTTCTCCTGCACATCTTCTCCACGGGCGGTGAAGAAGGTCAGTGGGTAAAAGTCCTTATGTGGCGGCTGCTTCCCGCTAGCCATCAGTTTTCCCTCGTAGAAGAGATCTGACGTGTAACTGCGGTCCGCAAAAAAAAACCAGTCAGCAACCAGCAGCTTAAAAATGCTCCTTCAGTACAAAGTTCTGCAACTTCCAGCAAGATAGCAAAGAGCAGATGGAAACGGCAATGTTTGTGCGTCTTATAGTCAACGCCACGCTAAAACACACCACTGATGAAGCAGTGTGCTGGACCTAGAATAACTGAAGGAGCAGTAAAGGCAGTTTCAATAGTAAAAACGCCTTTAACTGGAAAATGCCACGCCCCCTTCCATGAAACCTTCACCACACTGTTCAAAATATCAGTGAACAAAAGAGCAAAATACTGGACAAATGCAACAGAAAACGTAATGAGTTTCACAGATTAAGAACTTACAAAATTGTGATCTTGATGTAACTGGACTTGCATTGACAGAATGTAGAAGAAGAAAAAAAAAAAAAAAAAGACACCATGGATTACAACTTTTCAGTATTCCGAGGTTTTTTCATATAAACAGAGACACAGATCAACCACAGATCTTCAGTTTGCTTGAAGTGAGTCATGACTGCTGTATTCTCAGATAAAGTTGGTGATTGGAATGAAACGCATTTATCTCAGTGTCATTTACACCCAAAAATTTCTGAGCCGATGGATGCTGGATCTATTGAGGTAAAAAAAAAAGCCCGGTACTTAAAAAAAAAGGTTACAGTACCAGGATTTTTTTAAACATCAGTAGTACAGAGGACCCTGTAAACCCTGCTTTCTTCACAGACTTCACGAACGGCAGAAATGGTTACGATTTCCTCGCATGTATTCAAAGCTTTTGTTCTAAAAGCTATTCGGACTGGAAATAATCACCATTTGCTTAGCTAATTGTTAGCATTAACTCGGCTAACACGTGTACTTTCTTTAACTAATAAATGCTCTCAAAGCATGTTTTAGGGTAAATAAAAAAAATAATAATTATACGTGGCTTTCAAAATATGCATTTCTTGTATGTTTAAAGTTTACGTCCCTTATATTAGTCCGTGTTTTAAGCTAGAATTAGGCTACGAAGAGTCTTTAACATGACGTCATCTTTTGTTATCTTGTTACAGTGAGTGAATTAATTCATTAACAATTAAAGTATTAATGCATTTTGATATTAAGAATAATAAGTTACTTGTTAAGTTGCTATACAACACTTTTTTTGTTAAGTTATATTATCGAACAAATGCTTGTTTTTGTAAAGTGTTTGAAATACTAGTTTTCCAGTGATTTCATAGAGACTATATTATTCAGCTGTATTACTAAAAACAGTTTGTTCAATTCATGTTTTTGTGTTTTACTTTGGTACCAGGAACCGGAGATTTTCACTGGTATTGTTACAGAATACTGACATTTTGGTTCCACTCTGGTGCTCAGTAGCAGCACGGAGCCCGCAGCACAGAGAGCTCTGGCATCTCTGTCTGCCATCTTTATTTTCGGTTTTGTCAGAGCTCAAATTTCAAAACACAGAGTGGGAGGCAAGCAGGGAATGACAGCAAATGTGTCACTGTTGGCAGAGATTAGACCCGCGCTGTATGTGCAAGCAGAGCCCCACAGTCGATGTGAGAAACACTGCTTGAAAAGGTACAATGCCTGATAAACAAGGAGTTTATGCATCGATTTAAGCAATATTAACATTAAAATCACCTTAGATGTCATTTCAAAAATGGAAACCATATTGACCCTTAGAAGCCTGGAGCTTTTTGGTTATTTTTTTTACTAGTTTACAATTTGCTCTAATAAATTATCTCTAAAAGAGATTTTTGCTTGATGCTTGACAATGCTTTTTAAAACAACTCCAGCAATAGTTTTTCATTAAATTACACAATAATTCCAAAACAATCCTGAAAATGCACAAGAAATTTGGTCATCTTCTTACTGCAAACATTTCAAAAATTGACAACAAAAAGTTTAACAAAAATCAAAAGTGTTTAATCACAATAAAAATTAATAAATCCTCCCAAAAAGCAAAGCCATGACACAACAATGTGAAAATTGTGTAAAAAAAAATTAAAAAAACAGGCGAACCTCCCCTAAACCTTATACACTGTTCCAAGAACTTTGTCACATTCTGCTTTGTTTTGTGCAAGAATTAAGGAAGAAAAAAAAGCCCTGATAACAGTTCTTCTATTTCCAAGGGTTATAACCACTAGATGGCACTTGTGGCACATATTTGGGGTCTGTAAAAAAAAAACTTGCCCCTTTTTATATAATTTTAATATGAAATACCTTGCAAATTATTAGTCATAACTCTTGTAATGTTGATTTAAAACACAAAATATCAAAACAGATAACCTTCGTGTAACCTAGGGCTGGGCGATATGGACCAAAAGTCATATCCCGATATATTTAGGCTGAATATCGATATACGATATATATCCCGATATTTTTATCAAAAAGTGAGAGCAATTGTTTAGTCACAGTCAAACCCAAATATGACATTTCACAAGTAGTTTTATTTAAACTGGCCGGATGAAACAATACTCAGCTGTTCCCTTGTTTTTGGGAATAAAATATAAATATATTTGAATACGCAAATAAAATATAAAAATCTAAAGTTTGTATAATGCTGTACATTCATAAATTATTAAAATATTCAATGCTGTAAGCAACTTAGGCGATTGCATTCTTTTAAACTTTTTAAACAATATTTATAGTTGAACAATGTGTTACAAGTAAATTTGACATCTACGCGGCATATAAGCAAAATAAAAATTAAAACTTTTTCACATTGGCTTAGTCTGTGTAATCACGTGATTGAATGCGCGTTCACGCAAGAGGGGAGTCGGAATCTGCCGGGGAGTCGAAATATGGCACAACAACGGTACACCGCGGGAAAATGAAGCTGAAGGGAGCTTTGTGTCGGGGCTGGAGCTTTTGCGGGTTGCGGTTGGCTTGCAGCTGGGGCCTCGGCAGCGCGCAGTTTCACACACTCTTCATACTGCAGTTTGTGCCACTGTTTTAGATGGGGAAAAAGAGTTGTAGTGCTTCCACCCCTGGCTGTAACTTCTTTATGGCACTCCCTACATATGACATGGTTTTGTTTCTCATCAGAAACTTTGAATCCGAACCATCTCCATATTACTGAGCCGCTACTTTTTTGTTTACCAACTAATTTCTCCGCATGCTCAGCAGATGTTGTTGCTTCCTCCATGTTTGTTGAAGAGTGCCGGCGGATTGTCTGCTCCAGAGTCCAGCCCCTCCCCTCTCTGTGCCTGAAAGAGGAGGGGCGTGGCCAGGGGCGCGCGAAGTAGTGCTGAGAGCTCCGGGTTAAAGCAGTTTGCTGAAGCAAGGCTCACAGCGCAGTTTGAACTACGCAGCCTATATCGATATATGCGATATGGTCAAATTTCATATCTCGTTTAAAAATATATCGATATATTTTTAATATCGATATATCGCCCAGCCCTAGTGTAACCTGCACAATATATCTGAAGTCACAATGATAAAATGTGGGTAATTCCTACTCAATTCTGTACAGACGCTGTAATCACACTCACCGGTGCATGCAGGGACTTCTAAGGGTTAACGCAATTGTTATTCGACTTAACTCTTTTACAAAAGTTTTTTTTTTACACAAAATGCCTCAACTCCATTTTGATGAATTTGAGTAGAAATGTATTTCCTTTAGCACAAAAGTGGTTTGAGGAAAATCTAAATTTTCTGTTCCAAACTTTCATGAAACACCTTAAAGGCATATACACAATTTCAAAATGTATTGTAAAATGAGTAATTTTTTCTGCAAAATGCGATTTTATTTACAAAACACCACGGCACCGATAAATGTTGTTCTACACAACAGTTCAAAATAGCAAGCAACATGAATACGAAATCCACTGGCTGGTTCCTGAATAGATCAGTTAAATCAGGGATGCTCATTACGTCGATCGCGATGTGCTACTGGTTTGAAACAATATCAGCCGATCATTCATCCCGTCACAGTTCAGTAAAGTTAGCTGCAGATTCAAGGATTCAGTTTTCTCTGCTCAATAGCTTGAGACCAGAATGTTCTTAGATTAAAAATAAGGATTATTTGTTTACAGTGTTATGTAGCGGACAACTACAAAACGTTTTTTATCAAAACAAGTTTCCCTCGGCATTCGCAAACACATTACGGTCTATGAGCAACCCGCTGACATGGAATCGCTTAGGGACCGTCTGCAAATGATCAGATCCAAAATATGTTTTACCCAGAATATGCTTCATAACTTCATTGTAAATTACTCTATTACAACCAAAATCAAGCAACACGCCACTCCTATTGTACTGCACGACTCAGTTTCAATAAATATTGAAATAGTTATTAGAGCATCATTTTTGTTATTGATTATTTGGATCAAAGCTCAATTGCTCCCATAAAAAATCACTCTATTATCATCAAATTCAGGTCACAGACAACTGTTCTAATGATTCGATTCAGTGCCAGTCATCAAATTAAACTCACATTATTACAAACAATGTAAATAATTAATTATTATGTGTGTTTTGTCACTTCTCAATAAAAGTTGAAAATAATTGTTTGTTGATTGATGTTTTACATTTTTGTAGCGGGTAGATCACTTTGACTTGGTCATTTTAAAAGTAGCTCGCAAGCTGAAAAAGTGTGAGCACCCCTGGGTTAAACACTGTCAGATCCCACACGAAAATATCGGAAACGCTTCAATATTTGTTATTTTTATGTAATACATTTTTTTTCTCTTTATAAACAACAATACATTTTTGATTTTTGAGAAATGAACCTCAAACTATTGTGCATCAACTGAAAAGGTTTTGTTACATTAACACTAATAAACCTATTACTGCTACGAAGACAATGCATATACTATTACATACAGTATAAATATTATATTTACAATGAAATCTCTGCTGAAACTCAGCTAAAGTATTTCTCTCTTACGCCTCTCCTACGGCCGTGACCGCCCTCCGCTCCGCTCTGCATTCGCCATATAAGACGCACCAACTTTTCCCCCTCAGTTTTGGGGAAGGAAAAGTGCGTCTTATACGGTGAAAAATATGGTAAATCACAGGCAGTCCCACCCCTGGCATATGTCGGTATTACCATAATATCATTAGAAAGAGCCGATTCTCGGCTTTTTAGAATCTGATTTTCCTGATATCTTGCAAACATATGGAAGTTTGAAGTGCGCATGTCATTATTCTTTGCAACAGCTTTGGTGTTAAAGTGTTAAGAAGGAATAACACAATCCACCAATTGTTTAATTAAAACATTTAAACGTTTCATTCATCATCACATATTTTTTTTACCTAGTCTTTGCTTTTTTTGTGGGGGACTTGTATCAACATGTTTGATTTTGTATGTTTGAACATGTTTTTTGTAGTACAAAAAAGCCTTTGGAATAGAACTTTTTGTACAATTTCAGGGTTGTTCTGGAATATTTAATGAAAATGTAAATAATAAATATTTGATGAAAGAAATATTTGAAAAATAAAAAAAAATACACTGGGGTTGTTCTAAAAAAAAGATAACTGGCACAAAGTTTCTAGTAGAAAATTGCATAAAAAGGCTTCGGACTAAGGGTTAAACTTGGCAAAGATTTTGAATTAAGACGCATTGAAAACAAATACTAATTCTCTGATATTGAAATTAATTTTAGAAGCAAAATAAATCATGAAACTGCATAAACTGGAAGATGAATGCATCAATTGATTCACTGAAGTCTTCAACGCATTTCTGGAATCAAAACTGAGTTAAAATTCAAACTTAACAGTACTGTGCAAAAACAATGCTTTCAGAACTTAAAGTGTTCATACTTTATTTCCATCAATGAACACAATGCAGCGAATGAACAAACTGAATCAATTGGTGCGACCATCCCTTGCCGTAAAAACACTTGCACAGTTTCTGAAGGAACTCGAAAATTCCTCCAATCACTTTCCAGTACTTCATTTGGGTAATAAGCCAGACGTCTTTCATCTGCCATACAAGTTTCCTTGGCAAACCACTCCGTCCAAGATCCTCATTTCTTTGTGCTTCTTCAAATCTTGAAACCCCAGCCTGCCTTGAAATCTTTGTCCTTGTTGATGCAGTATAACTACCTCGAGTCCTGTTGTGGTGATCAATCTCACCATGACAAGAAACATTTTTTCTCAACATCACCCTGGTAGACGAGTTTAGCTATTCCTCACCCAGTTTCAAGCCTCCTACAAAGCCGTTTTTGTTCCCAACTGGGTTTTGTGACATCGATGACCATAAGCAGCTGTTTGGTATATGAAGTGGGACGTACACCTGATGGTCATCATTCAGGGTGCCTTTATCTTTGAAGGCAAAGGTAGCAAATAAAAATAAAGCATCATTTTATTATTATTTCTGAAAGCATTCTTTGCTTAAACCCTTTAATTCACAGCAGCCTAAAACAGTGCAATACATCTTCTGAAGGTAAAAGCAGCTCCAGAGAGGACGAGCACTACAAAGACGTGAGAGAGACTGATTGAGAGAAGCTGTTCACAGACACGAGTGTAATTACAACACACGGCTAGCACTGGGTGAGAGAGAGTGAGTCTCCTGGGGAGGAGAGGTGTGGAAAGAGTTCACACCTACTTGATGATTGCCTCATGTGAGCGGTAGTTTTCACAGAGCAGGATCCTGCAGGGGAACTCGGAGGGGTAGTGCTCAAAGAGCCGGTCTAGCAGCGACACATGAAGGTTCCTTTCACGAGCAAACTCGCTGTACACGAACGGACTCAGCTGCACACAACACACACACACACACATTCGTTTACTGTTGATCAGCAGCTAAAGATCGCATGCTACACACACACACCATCAAAATCACCTCTACAACAAAACAAGTGAGAATTGTCAAAATGACTCAACAATACAGACAAATTAAATGATTAAAGCCATTTGATGGTGCCCCAGGTGGCGCTGTGAATGAGTTTGAATATTTTTCTGTAACAGTTTTGGCTAATAATCAAGTCACATACCTTAAAACTGGTAAAAAAAAAGAATATCAATGTTAAATGTTGTATTCCATGTGGCAACTTGGTGGTGCTACAACCGAGCATGGACGTTGAGATGTGTTCAAACGTTAACAGAGTTGTCAAATTTGTGACTGATCAGACATTGTATGACTGAAAACAACTTCCTGTTTATAATCAAATGTCAACTTTCGAAAACTGCCATGCACACAGTCGTTTAACGAAGTCAAAAAAATCTTCACAATTTAACATCGCATATGTTTGTCCGGAGCCTTCCTGCGTTCAGTTTGTGTTTTTTTTTTCATTTGATTAACTCCTGTATTTATTATTATTAGAATCACATGTGAAAAATCAGATGTCAGGGAATCAAACGCACGTCCCCAAGCAATTATCCAATCAATGAACTGCTCCTTTGTATAAATATCCAATCAGCAAGCGCTAAAGTGAGAGGAGGGAGGGACTGTGTTTCTCTCAGCGAGCGGAGGACTTGTCAGTGCTGTGAGGAGACAGCGTTTGTGCTGCCGAATACGACAAAATGAAAAAAAAAACTGTGTGTCTCTGTGTGCCAGCGATGTTTTATCAGATGTTTTTATGCCAAATGAAACATAAGCGCTCATCTGCTCCATCTTCAGACAGCTCTTCCTGGTTTCAGGACCCCTAGGTGTCCGTAACTTACGCCTGCCTTAAATCCTTTTGTTCCTGCGCTCGCTGATGAAGAGGCTCATGCGCACCATGCTACAATAGATTTTTTATTGTCCTAATTCTTGATATTTGATACAGCAAATATAAAGTGAATTCTATCAAACAGCCATCATTTCTCTGTTCATGTGATCCTAACAAGGAATGATTTTAAAAAATTTAATAAGGAGATTAGCTTTAAATAAATGTCCAGGAATTTTTGTGATAATTAAATAAACTATATTTGCATCATAGCTTTAGCGTAATCCACCTTGAACACCGAACTATTTCATCACTACAAGTTGTGGATAAAACGACCTGCTGCTTTTCTTGTTTTAACTTTATTTTTAGCCCTGGTATTATTAATAACTTTATTATGTTTACCACGACAAACAATCAACCTTCAGCCGTGGTTTTTACCATATTATACGTAAAATGTGTGGTTCTACTCATTCGAATAATCTCATTATTACCATCTACTGGCTGCTCAAATTTGCTCAAACTATTCCACTTTGAGAGAAACACAACTTGGTTACTTCAGTACTATACTATAGACTGAATCGAATGTTTATTGACCGCTCTGAAAAGAATATTTGTGATTATACTATTTGTAGCTTTTGCAGAACTACTTGAATGTCGTGGCAAAATATTTTGTAGAGTTTATATGTAATTAATCAAAATAAAAGTTTGAGTTCAAATTATTGACTTTTTTAATTGTCTGTTGAATAAATAATATTTTTGTAGACGACATCATTTCACGAGGTAAAAATCTCATGTCTGACTGCAGTCCAACGGAAGATTACGCTGAACTGTTTAGTATTTATCAGACAGTATAAAAGTCCGGGTCACGAGGCTTGTAGCTAACCAAGCCATCTGTACACGTGTTATACGATTTGGATCTCATATATTCTCCTGTCGTTCTATTGAATATCTGAATTTACCAAAGACATACTGAACAGTATAGTTGACATCGAAATCATAGAGCTGTTATCACTGCAGTTTCACAGATAAACAACTGGTGATGATGGATGTGATTTAGAAAGTCAGAAAACTGAAGAAAAAAAAGCTAAAACCATGATAATTAAACTCATTATAGATACATTTGTCATTTCATAAAGAAAACGTCATGGGGTGGGGCACCTGCATGTGGTCTCCTGCTAGCACCAGGCGGGTGTTCCTTGACGCCAGAGCCAGTGGCATGATGCTCTCACACTCCATGGCCTGAGCAGCCTCGTCCAGTAGGATGTGTGTAAAGATGCCTGCGATTGCATAAAACACACAGATGAGAGTGAATAATTCAGAGCGTGCAGCTTCACACAGGAGAGCACTTCAATAATAAATAACACGTTCACACAAACGCAAACAGATCTAGCTACAGGTGGCACCGAGAAGATGCATCACCTGGTGGAGGTGTGTGAGGGCGAGACGCATAACTTAAAGATGCGTCACCCAGGGGCACCAGGCAGATCATCCCATTCTAACCAGCTTCTGTCAAGGTGACCGACGATCCCATTTTTAAATGCCGGTAAAACTGGAACCACATATGATGGAGCAATATTTCTTTTTGCATATAAAACAGAAGGAATCAAGACTTACATGAAAATGCAAGCTATTGCAGTGACTGTTGTCCAGAAATTGTTGTGATTCTCACTCAATCTACAAATGTTTACGTTGGCAGGTGACCATGACATATCCAACTCAACAAACTCAACAAAAGAGATGAGGGGGAGGGGAGACACGATCCCATACATTTTCCAGGGAGGACACTGATGAGAGTGTGAGTAATCGCTGGCGACAGAGGTGAAAGTTTCAAAATAACCTTTTAACTTATGCGAATGAGAAGCAACCACCAATAGGAGGGAAGTATTTTCCACATGAATTATCAAGCCGGTTGTACTTGCCATGCTGACTCCGCGAGAGGTTTATTTCCTGAACCCATTGGAGCTCAAAAAGCATGTTTTCCTCGACTGAATGTACGCAATTTGACTGTTCTGTTTATATACAAATGTACTTTTGCTCCGTAAATTTAAATGAGAAAATAGTGGATTTGTTGATCACCTATGAGGGTTCACAATATCGCAAGCCCGACATCCCGGGGCAATTGTGTCTTCCAGTCGGGCTACCAAAATGTATCTTTTATATTTTTAATGTGATCAGATTTGGCTGAATAACACGCAAAAAAAGTTGTAGACTTTTACATTAACATGAGTGCTGACTTTGTTTGGTTATGTTTCCTTTACAATATTCTACACTTAAACAAAAGAAAAAAAAATATATACTTTTTACAGTGGTACCCTGAGATACGAATGCTTCAAGTTACGAAATGTTCGACATAAAGGTCTCGTGGGAAATTTTTTTTTTGCTTCAAGACGCGAAGAAAAATTTGAGATATGAACAACTACAAGCTGTTCTGCAGTATTTTCCGCTTGTTTGTCTCACATCACGCTGCGCTTCCCTTTTTCCCTTTGAAGAAAGTGTGCTTTAAGGGTACTTTCCTGGGTCAAGTATGCTCTCAATTCCTTCTCACACGCTCTGTATTCTTTATGGTTGTGCTTGAAACCGTGTTTTTGTTGGTAATTCGTGAAATATCTCGAGAAAGCTAACTTTCAGAAATAGTGCTATAATGTTTTCAGCCATCCGTTCCACCTCCTCAGACACGTCACCTCAGTCTCAAGGTAAGGTTTCACATTTGCGTACATATTACGTATTTTGCTTGTGTTTTGTTATTTATTACATTAACGATGTAATATTTGATAATAAAGATTATTGGATTGAAGTAGGGCCGCAACAAACGATTATTTTGGTAATCGATTAATCTATCGCTTATTAGGCCGAATAATCGATTTGTCATCGATTATTTCAATGATTAATCAGTAGCCTTTGAGAGATTATTCTGCTTTTTCAACAAGTTAAAATAATGAGTTACAAATATTCTAACTAATAAATAAAATAAGAAAATCACTTCAGCTTTTGAAATAGTTGTTTTAATGAACTTTGAGCAAACTAAACATGTCATTCTCTTTAAGTTTTCTGATTCTGTTACTCTCAAATTACACAAAAATGCTCTCTAAGCATTGTTTACATGTTTTGTTCTAATTCAATAGAAAAAAATAAATAATCAGCTGCATTACAGACAAAAAGAAAGTTGAATGTGAAGATATCTTGACAGCAGCATTAATAATTGTTGGTTTACTTCATCAAAAGTAATATCCCAGGGAAATACACAGTTATGAAACTAGATATTTGGAGGGTGATAATCTAATAATTCTTAAAAAAATCTGGCAACATTTCAAAATTTAAGAAACAAATAAAGATAATTTTAGAAGCTGCATAAGATAATGAATGGTGTGAGAAAGAAATGCTTTGGTTTGTGTCTTCATTTTATTTCTATTTTTGACTCTTAAAGTTATTAAAATGAACTTTCCCCATATAGCTTTAAGAAAACTTTTGTTCCCCCCACGCATATTTGTTTTCAAAAAAAATCTGTACCATAAAAGTGCTGTAAAGACCATACAAACAAATGGCAGTTGATAATGCTGAAGCCATATCGGCCAATCAGAAGCCTTCTTTCATCAGTCATTACACAAGTTTTACAAACATAGAAAACGAACAGTGACGCCCAGCACAAGGCGTAACGATGAGGACCTCCGACACACCTGAAAACCCTGAGCCCAGCGTTTTCATAAAGATGCACCTTGCCTATCATTTTCAAAAATGCATAGTTGCATAATAACAATGCTGCATTTTAAAAATCCCTGTTTTCAGAATAGGGAACATGTAGAACGTGCCTCATGCTAATCAATGGAAGTTCAGTATGGCTTCTTGAAGTCTGTGAGGATTGTTGCTCTATATAAACAAGAAGACTTCCAAGTCGCTGGAAAAAAGCTGCAGCAGGAGCAGGGAGCACATAGATTTAAGACTACCATAGAAGTTAGGAGCACATGCAGCTTCTTATCCAGGTCTTTTAAAACATTAATGCAGAATGTTGCCAGTGTTGCTGCGAATGTTGATTGAGTGGTCGGTGAGTGCGTCAGCGTTCATTTTCCCAAAAACTGTGCCACATTGGTCTGCATGACCATCCCTTTTGAGGCTGAGCATTTCTCCATGTCTATACTCCATAAAGCATCCTCAAACCAGCATCCACCATCTCTAAGACATCATGGAAGAGTGGAGCTCTGTTGTCCAAGGGGGGGTAGGGCAGTGGTGGAAAATAATGGTGAGGTTTAGAGATGTGTGCGTTAATGAACTCAGTTCTACATTACAGATATCACCCTTGGGGTGAAGTAACTATGGTCTATGAGGCTATAGTAGTTAGAATAGCCCAAAAAATTATGGGTAACAAACAACATTTATGCATTTACATTTCGAGGAATGACCACATATTTCATCAGTTCTTGCATCCTGTGTTCGCACTAAGCATGAAGGCTACTGTGTAAATAATAAATTAGATATCACTATATAACGTATCTCCACTGAAATCTGGCCAGGCCCATTTCAACTGCCTTTAATCTATGATCTCCAAACTAAATCCTTCTCCATCTCCAGAAGGAAATGCACTCAAACTGCCAGATAAAGGGAGGAATCAGCAGTTAGGACTCTGAATGATCAAACAAGACAAGCACAGAGGAAGCATAGGCACCAAAGAGGGGTGTTAATGAAGCAGAGTGTGTGAGACAGCCTGGCAACGATCGCCTAGCAACAGATGAGCGAACCAAAGCAGCCTCCTCTCAACTGTTGCTTCACCTTTTCATCAAATCTGTGTGGTTTAAACTCAAGCTCATCAATCCTGGCAAGTTATGCAAGCTGCATAAAGTTTATTGGGAATCGCACACATTTTCTTCTACAAAATGTAAAGACATGCACAAACCCTACTGGGAATTCAACACTTGTTGTTTGCATGGTGTGAATCATTGAATTAGTGGTTTGGATTGAAATACCTCTTTGAATGGCAGTAAACATAGCCCTATGAAATGGGATCTCCATGGACCCCACCCTTGGCAGTTTTTAAAATTGTATACATGTAAAAATGAAACGACAAATTAACGTGTAATATGAAATTCTATTGTGTGACCGTATTACTGGGCCAATATTGGCACTTTATTCCCAATAGAGCGTGGTTAAATTATTTTTAATGACCTATATATGGCTATGGGTTAAGATCAACCATGGCTTTCATTGTTTTAAAACTTGTACATTATTGGAAATGAACTCACGTCACCCTACGCAACAAGAGGTTTGTATAAATCAAGGTGAGCTGGATGACACTGCGTAGTTTGATGAACTGCTAAAGATTTTTTTTAAATATTAAGGTGCGCTCAATATGACGTCTAAACTAAACTAAAGCATTTTCTATAACTTATAATGGTTTAGATTAAAAAAAAATGAAATTATATATATATATATATATATAAACGCCTGAACATATGTATATAAAACAACCTGTGAAATTGACACTGAATAGCTTGAGGTTCATTTCTGAAATTTTTGTTACTTTCTTGTTATTACACACTTTTCAGAGCATTTATAACATAAAAATAACACAAATTTGGCAGATTTTGAAAGTTCTATTTCCATTGAAGAGAAAAATGGCTAAAAAAAGTTATACAAACACTATTTTCGGACAATGATTATAAACAAGACAAAGATACCAGGCAAATGGTTATAACAGTATCATTATAGGAGTTAAGGGTTAATGCTTCTCATAAAAGGATATTAATTTTCACCTCTCGTTAAAATAAAACAACTGTGTGCACTCTATTATTAATGTGTCTGTCTCTTATACACATCTAGATGTGTATAAGAGACAGCTTGTCGCTCAATGATAAACTATTCCTTTTGTGTTTTTGGACTGCCTTTCTGCCACAATTCGCACATGAAATTCAAATTTTGAGTGAGAAAAAGACACTTTGAACTTAAGTTTAGTGAGTGAGCGCCGTTTCTTCTGCTCACACACCAAGGCTTTATGCTCTCTCAGAGAGAATGTGTCGCTAACAACTCAGCAGTTAAAATGCTAGAATTCCAATAGCCATTTTTTATTGACAAAATGCCTTTATGAGTGCTTTAGAAAACCAGGAAATCCTCTATTCCTATTGGCTATCATTGCCAATCTTCCCAGCACCGACAGCAGTAAACCAGTTCTTTCAAATCTGCCCCCATTTCACACATTTTGATCAAACTTTACCATCAATAAAAATTATTGTACAATTAATGACTAATAATAAACACACAAACCATCACTGAGTGGATTTAATTAAATTATTTATTGGACTGCTCTCCTTCCAAATCAGTCTGTGTGCCTTAATTCCTCAAAGTCCAGAGCCTTTTTGAGCATTTTTTACTACTCTACAATTTGCTCTAATAAACTATGTTTAAAAATTCTCATTAAATTACACAATAATTCAACAATAAACTTGTTTAAATTTGATTACTACATTTTGTAATTTTTTTAAGAGCACAAATTTCAACAATTGAGAACGAGCAGTTTTTGTTTTACAACAAACACCCAAAAGCAAGGACAAGGTCAAAACAATGTATTAAAATAACAACAAAAAAACAGGCCAACATTACACATTGTTAAAGCACTTTCTGTGCCATTGTGCTTTATTTTTGTTGTAGAACTTTGAAAAACACAAGCCTTGTTACAAGTATTGTACTTCCAATGGTTATCCCTTCTTTTCAGCACTAGATGGCACTGATTTGGGGTCTGGGATTACATTGTACAATCTTGATTTTAAGGCACACGTCACACAAAAGTGCTGCACTCTGTAGTAGTACAAGGGGGACAAGAGGATAAAGTAAAAACAGGCATAAGATATGTTAAAAATCAGTTCATCCAATCAAAGTTGTACGTTATGTAGGCCTGTGTAATATGAACCAAATAATTATATTGCAATTTTTTCATTTTATTTTTTGGGGACCAATATTGCAACTGTGATTTTGGCAACTGTTTTTGCTTCTTCAAACAAGCTACATACAAACATTCTAAATATATTCGGTGTACAATTGTCTTTAAAACTGAACTTTATACATAAAACAAATTAAGATGAAATGAATATTATAATAGCATTCTGTACACAGTCATACTGACCGTTTAAGACGATTTATTACAGATTTGTTTATCAAACAGATAAAAAAAAAAAAAGATTAACTTAAAAAAAAACAGATTGCTCTCAAGGTTTTTTTTTTTACAAGAAAAAAAGCCATGTCCCCCATTTATATTTTTCAGCACGAACGGTGGCATGAGACCACACTTCCCTCAAACTGAACACTCTCTCTGAAGGTAAGCTGGTGGCAGGAATACAAAGATTCATTTTGATTGGTTAGCATCTTTCTCCCGCTCACCTGTAATTGCCCGGTGCACTGTGTCTCGGATTGGTTTACATATTAAAATCATGCTCACAAGAACATCTTCTGAACAAAAATCTAAATATATTGACAGATAAATTGCAGTCTTATGCGATTGAAAAATGGCATTTTATTAAATCAAGATTTATTTTGCAATTGTGATTAATTGCACAGCCCTAATGTTATGTTTGCATTGCGTACTGTTTCAGAATTACCATTTACTGGTGAAAATGGTCACGTATTGACCATGAAAAAAACAAATAAATCAATGTTGTCTTCTCAAATATAAACAAAAACACCACGTTCTACTTAAACAACTGGGCTGCATACATTTACGCTCTTAAACTCTGATCTTGCACAAGCTTTTTTTATTTTACTAATTTTATTTCAGTTTATGTTATTGAATTATTTTTTTATTCATATTATTTTCTTTTTTTAAGTCTTACACAAGCTAAATGTGGCAGAAATCTAACGCCTTTTGTCATTTCAAAAGCGAGCTGAAGAAACAATCTTTAGTCTTTATTCTGCTTTACCTGAGAGGTCGTGCGTGTGGATTCCCAGCCTCCACGTATGGATGAAGGTAATCTTTAATGTACAAATCTGCAGCGCTGTTCGAATGAGTACAGACAAGGACTCTGAAACAGAGAAGAAACACTCGTTCAATCTCACAGCTCGCCGGGGCTTTTCCCTCATGATTAACATAATCTGCTTTTTACTCAATGCAAGTTAAGTTCTACTGACATCATTTCACCACAGAACATTCGATAGAATACTTAAAAAACGTAAACAGAAAGTAAACCACCAACACTGCAGTTAGGAAAGGCTCGGTTTCAGAGATTTTACGCTGTTTTTTCCAAAGGAAAATACATTAATATAAAATAAAACCTCAATCCCTATAAAAATAAATTAATGAAGCAATATGTTGTTGGAATCAAGATCATGAGAAGTTTTAAAAGCAATATTATATAAAGTCAATTTATATAATATCAAAAATGACACAATATATAAAAAAATTATTGTTTGGAATAAACCCTGTGTATAAAAACTTTATTACATATGACTGGTATTGAAAAATTCACAAAACTCACAGGGGCTCGCAATGATAGTATAAACATCTTTCACTATTTACAAGTGTTTTGGCACTGAAATCTAACACTTTACTGTGCCAAAAACGGTGGAAGAATGCGAGGAAATAAGGAAAAAAGACGCATATGTGCGAATGCGGAAGAAGAATCACGGACAAAACACGGTAAAAAAAAAAAAAAAGTTCAATCTAACACTAATAAATCGATTACTACTACTAAGACAATGGTTATATTATTATATACAGTATAAATATTATATTTACAGTGAAATCTCTGTTGCTAAAGCGATCACAGAAAATCAATCATTTAAAGGGTTCACTTCTGTTGCCAACCCAGAAAAAACGTGCTCTTTGGACTTCCGTGTTTTTCCGTGTAACACAGAAAATTATAATCTATTAATGGTGTTCCCGCTCCTGCACGCTGCCGTTGATTTTTATTCCCGTCCCATCCTGATCACGAGATTAATAACAAAAGTTTATCCTATCCCACAGGAATCCCACAGGAATCACGAGTCCCGCGGGAAATCCCGACAAATGTCATCCTCTATGAGGTGTCACACTGGCAAAGTCGCGCACCTCTTCATCACACATTTTTAGTAGTGAATGGTTTCTGTGCCGCTTGCTCACCGCTCACAATCACTGTGCAGGCATGTGGAACGTACATGTCACCCCAGCAACAAGCCATACAACAAACTCTTTTGCTACATGAAGCTATCGTTCTGTTAAACACCATGGGCTTCTACACTCACATCGTATGTTCCGGCGATGTGACTATCGCACATGCGCACATTGCGATATCGATGTCAAACAGAATATCGTTCAGCCCTACTCACAACTACAAACATCTTTCTTTCAGCTCATCGAAGCCAAGCCATCTTTGCCGAGCCATCAGCACAGAGCAGCAAACTCATCAGGATTCGCTGAACTAGCAGCAATTATTTGGTTCATTTGAGAGCTTTCAGAGACATAATGTCATTTATTATGCATTTTTACTGTGCAAAACTTGTGAGTGAACTATGACTGAAGGACAAGAAAAAAAAACAAGAAAAAAGAAGCCTGATTTGTGCACAAGCTGGACTAAAAGAGACTAAAATTACACTTTATTTGATTTCAAGATTACAATGCGTTTGAATGTCGTTCAGTGTTTTCTTTTACTTTTATTCATGAAGTGCATGAATTAAATAAATGGCATTTAACCTCTTAAGCCCTGAGGCCTACTTTCCGAAAATCCTATACTTTTACTTTTTAAGGCATTTCTCAGCTTTTACAAGGTCTAAACTGCAAATCTTGGTAGCAAAATAAAGATGGGTTCTTGGGGAGTGGTGTGGATGAGTTAATTTGACAGTTAAGAACACTGGGTAAGAGTAAATGATGTTGAATTGGCCAAAAAATGAACTCCGCCTAAAAAAAAAAAAAAAACACATGTTTCCTCCAATATCTTCTTATTTTACTTGTAACGAAGCAAATAAACACAATCTATTGTAACCACTACATGTGAAGGACATCCAGTGTTTCCCTTACCATTATATTAGGGGGGCGCCCCGACAGAAGTAATTTATATATAACAGGTCTTTGCTTTTTTCTTTTATTAAACTAAATAGCAATATGTTATTTATACGATGGCATGTAATTTCTGTCTCAACGTTTGCGCGTTTACAATTGTCCTCCGTATCGCGCACCGCGGAGTTCCGCTCCGATGCGCGCGCACACACACACCCATCAGCGGACAGAGACCGCGCGTTGGAGAGTATGTCGCAGCAGGCAAAAATATCCGCGTTTTTTAAACGCTTCCAAGGTGGTGACGATGACAGCACGTGTTCTGCTGCGAGCAGCAGCCGGTGTAGCTTTCCTACTCCAAATCAAAGTACAGAAAAGAGCCCAAGTGCTGCATGTCTTACCCCTGACAAACAGCAAAAGTCTAGCCACCACAGAACGACAGGTTTTGACCCAGCTTGGCTGTCAGAGGGGAAATACTCCCCCTGGCTGTACAAGACTGATCTTGGTAAGTAAGTAAATACACACAAGCATGAATGAACGAATTGATAAAAAAATTGCTTAATTAATAGCTAGCTAGCTAGTTAGTTATACAATGGCATTTCCTGCTTTAAACTATCACTATGTTAAGTTGATTTTTACTGTTATTACTATCAGTTATCACTTTTAAAGCCTAACAGTTAATGTATTTACAGGTCAAAACAGACATTCGCAATAGGCTGCAAGGGGACCATCTTGCAGCCTGCATGCGGATCTCAATAAATGGGCCAGAAGTTTCAGACTATCCATACCAAGATGCTCTGGAAATGTTTTTTCAGAAGCCCAGAAAGATGCACTGCAGTGACAAAAGCTGCACACTTTGTGAATAATTAACATATTAAAATAAATCTGATGTTTAGTGTTTAGTTCAGTGTACAGTTGTTTAGTTATTGTACAGTAATTGTTCAGACATTATAATATATTGGTATACTGCAACTGGTATACTACCCCCCGACCATCTGTCCAATCCGGGAGCTCTATATATCGCTGGAAAGCTCTGATTCTGAGGAAGCCAATGAGCTCAACCATTTTGAGACAGACAGCATCGCCGACGAATCACACGACGCGCAGCGTGGAGAGACCACCTCTTACGCACGGGGAGTCATTCCATATTTGGTGACGTAATGACGCCACAAAGCTAAAGAAATAATCCAAAATGGCGTTTGCGTGAAGCTATTGACCGGACATAACAACAAACGGACTTTTATCGCTATGGAAATAACTTTTGTTGAAAAACGGCAAAGGTAAGACAAGATTTACATGCTTGCTTGGTTTTTGCTGGCGTTTTTTCGGGGAACTTTCGCTCCCTGCTCTGAAATACTTCATGCAATGTAAATGAGTTGCATATCGCTGGATTCAGCTGGTTGTTATCTTTCATTTTATGCCATGGTTTTGGTGTTTCCGTTTATATTGTGGATACATATCGCACAAACAAAAACTTGGTCATGAATTATACTCCGGACATGTTGTTGTTTATTTGCATGGCGTTCGAGCTGTGGTTAACGGATATGGAATTGAATTAGATACGTTTTTAGAGGAGTTTCCCCTGAACACAACAGTATTTAATATGTGTGGGTTATTGTCAGGGTTAGTGAGCTATGAGTGAAAATGTAACGCACAAGGGGGCAAGTCCCCGGTACCGGGGACTCTCGGGTTTAAGAGGTTAAAGCAACATTAATGCCATGGTCAGTATGACACAATTATAATCATAGATCGTACACACAAATACCTCGAGGTCAGAGCGGAAGCCATCTTAGAACAGAACAAGTGACGTCTACGTACTGCACTTATCAATGGAAACTGAGAATAACGGCGAATAAAATAACCAACTTAATTCTTAGCCGATTTTTATTTATTCGTTTAAATTTACAAAACCAAACTCCCACAGGCATTAAAAAACAAGTCATAAACAATAATAAAACTCCCAACGATGGTGATGATAATAAATATATATAAAAAAAGGATCAATAAAATAAAATGTATAAAAGGCCGTTATAAGGTATCTACATATAAGAAATTTATGATTACAACACTTCAGCTATTATTAATGAAATGCGTCGGGGGAGGGGGGGTTCTCAAGCAGAAGTTAAACTGCATTGAAACGAAGGTTTCGAACACACACCCACTCAAATCTGGTTGAACGTTTGTATTCGCGCATATTTTAAAAAGCTTTCCTCATTTCACAAATTAGATAACATTGTAGATATACGCTCAGGTCGAAAAGTGTTTGAATTGTACAAAATTATTAATCTTAAAAAAAATACAAATTTATATTTTATTTGAGTTTCAAGTTTTTGTTACATCAGGTTACTTAATTTATTTTTGTAGACATGCTTGATTTTTTATTTTTTAAAGTTTAGATGCCGGACTATGAGCACTTCATCCTTCATGCTCCAAACTTCATCCAGGAAAGGTGAAGCATAGTCACTTTTTCAAAACACAAAAATGCACACATTGTAGGGACCGTATTGAAACTGTGGCTTTTTAAACGGTGGTAAATCTTGAAACCGGTGATCATCCCATGCCTAGCAGGGAAAAATGCTGCTTTTTGTCCAACTAAAAAACACTGCCTTGGAAAAATGCTGCTTTTTGTCCAACTAAAAAAACAGAAGAGCAAAAAAAAAAAAAAAAAAAAAAAAAACGGAAAAATAAAACAAAACCATAGTATAGATTGAAACGGCGCTGGGGTGAAATAGAAAAAAAACTAGCAGCGTTTACAAAAATCTTAAACGTATACCTTTTGAACACCACGTTGCATTACTGGGCCAAAGGACGGATAAGTAAAGCTTTTTAATCGAATGAGCAAAAACCCCCCAAATGCCCCAGAGCACAAGCTGCCGTACATTTGCCACATTGACTTCGCCGTAAATAGATTTCTAGTTTGTGACAGAGTCACACAAATGAACATTACTTTTCTGGTTTATTCCTTCAAGGCTCTGAAAGAAGCGGCTTCTTGCTCACCGTGTCTCGGGCTGCTTGAGGATGTGTTTGACAGCCTGTGCCAGCGTGAAGGTCTTGCCCGTGCCGTAGGGGCCAATGATGAGCACTGGGGGGAGGTTGATGGAGAGGGGGGTGGTGATGGCCAGTATGGCTTCCTTCTGCTTGGCATTCAGACGGGGATCCAGCTGCTCATCCCACTGCCTGTGGCACAGAGGAAGGAGATGTTACGAGCCCGTTACAAACACACAAATGCGCCCTGCCAACACAGCTGCCACTTACAGCAACAGGGACGTCAGGGAGAATAGCGACGCTGCTGGACAACCGCATATTACTTAAGATTCAAATTGTTCCAGGAACAATGCGCTAGCTTAGGGATAAAAACGTAACAGGGATATTTTCTCTACAAGGCGCTAAAGGAAATCGCCTGAAAATAAAACTTAAAATTCCATTATACCATGAACGACACGATTAAATGATACAAAAAGTAAAGTCTGATCAGAGTTTAATAAAACGTGAAGATATTCACATCGTTGAGGCCGAAAGAGGCGTCTCTGAAGTGAGTTGTAGAGAGAGTTCAAAGAAAGGAGTTAAAGCCTCTTCTCTGTCGTCGTCGTCTTTCTGTTTCCTCCGCAAAGTCGCAATGAAAATGTAGTAAGAGCGCCACCAAGCACTCTTTTTTTCATTGGAACTATTCGTCTGGTCAGATATGTTTTCACCCATGGGTTTCAATCTTTCATGAAACTTTGGATCAGTCCCTGGCGGTGCAGTGTGTTCCTGATGGTAGCTTTGCTCCCAGCAGATCACTCACCGGTTCCTGTGTCGTTCTGGGGGTCTCCACACACTTCATGTGACCATTTTGACCCCACCGGGGGGAGGGATCTTGCATGGATCCTCAGTTCAAGGGACATCAGTGGTTTTATTTGTCTTAGATTTTCTAATAATTGCTCCCAGAGTTATTATCCTCAAAACAAACTGAAGATTTATTCTTCCCAGACTGCTGCAGGTCTACAATTTCATCCCTAGGTCCTGGTCACAGTGGAGTTTAGGTGGTGACTGGGGTTGTAATACTTGTAATATTTATAAGAACTTGTTCATATTGGTCATTAAACTTACTCAAATAATAAAAAAAAAATCATTAGCCGTTTAAATTTATGGAACACTGTGCAGGAATTCAGAATGTATTGCTTTTTTTTTTAAATCTCTAGATGATTTTTTCATTTTTACATTTGATACAGAAATCTTCCTTGTTTGCAGGAGAACAAACACTTATTTTTCAGAGAAATAAACCGAGACAGCTTTTTCTTATTTTGTCTCATAGTTTAGCTGTACCTATGATGAAAATGACGTGCTCTCAAATGAGAGAACACTAAAAACATTAATACCACTCTGTACTTTAATAAATGATTTGTTTAAACATTAAAAATATTTTTTTTAAAGAAGATGCTTTGAAAATTTTCAAAATCTCAGAAATGCTAATATTTGATTTGATTTATTGATTTATAAAGCACCTTCCACCACCAGTCAAGAAGGCCCAAGGTGCTGTACACAAGGAGAACAAAAACAGAGCACTGTGTAATAGTAAGGCATAAAAAGAATAAAAGACATAAAACCAAGCAAAACAATTTTAAAACAAGGATAAACACCATTAAAACAAATTTAAAACAGAGATAAAAAAAGCAACATAAAATAGAATAAAAAGCTAGGCTGATGCTAAAAGATTGTAGTGGAGGAACAATTCTTTTTTAAAACACTCCAAAAGCGTGATCTCCCTAATAGCTGATAGCTAGTTTGGGAGCCAACACAGCAAAAGCACGGTCCCCCCTGCACTTACGTTTGGTTCTGGGCACCAGTAGCATACACTGATCTGCGGAGCGCAAGGACTTAGTGGGAGAGTATTTTAAAACCAAACTGGAGAGGTAAGGAGGAGCCGTCCCTGCCAGTGACTTAAAATATCATACCCTTTAGTGTCGCTTGTAGCTGTTAACAGCCACTAAACTAAACCGCTCTAAAAATCTATCAGATTAGTATCTTTTTAACAAATGTCAACTTCAGCTCAACTTTTTTTTTATCCAGGATTTTTACCCGTTAATTGCCAAGATCCTACATTACGTCATTGCTTTCGAGGGAGAAAAAAAAATAACTCTTGAGACGGGATTGTGCAAAAATATTTTTTAAAAATCTGCCAATGTTGTTAATAATGTTTGTTGTTCAAGACTGATCAACAGTAAAAAAAACCCAGGCCAAAATAATTTAAGTTGTTTTTATTTTTCAGAAATCAGTGACTTGTAAGATCTCGCCCCATTAAAGGGGAATAAAATAGTTTTAAATAGAGCTGAAGACATTTTTGATTTTTACATCAGTTGATTTTTATTGTTTAAGGGTAGTGAATTTGAAGAATACACAAGGTTAAATCCGGAGCCTGGGGTTTGATGTGTAAAATATATTTCCACACAAGAGACAAGCTTCACTGTAGCCACAAGCGAGGTCTGCAGGTACTGAACACAGAGCTCTGGGTGCACGTGTGGCTCTTGGGAGTGTACCTGTTGGGACTCCAGGGGATGGTGGGAGTGAGACGGACGTCTGGAAACAGGATGCCGGTATCTCTGATGCGATCCAGAGCGTAGTGCATCTCACACAGAGGAAGTCTGTTCAGCTGAAACTGCAGCTCCACCTTTCATACAAACAACAACACAGTAGAAAAACAAGTAAAGTGAGGGCTTTTCTTGTAATAAATTCAACATCTTTATAACGATCCAAAACCACGTGCTTCTAGCGCCTCTCGACACACTCTTTAAACCAGACATGATGTGTAATCAAAAGTCATGCTACAGGTTTGATTCCCCTCAAGGGGGAGTTTGTAAGCTTCTCTTCTACGTCATAAAAATTAAACCTTTTTAAAAGATCCTCCTGACTCCGCCCCTTCCCACAGTTCCATGGGGCATCTTCAGAGAATCGACATGGACCTTAACATCCCACAGAACAAAGGGGAAAATACTGGATTTAACCACCACAGATGAAAACTAGAGGCGGGGTCATGCTATATGGAAGAGCCATTGGCGGAATCTTATGGTTTGTGACATCACAAAGTTTGAAAATGGCTCGTTTGTTTGTATTTTCTCATGCCTCAACTACAATTCTGTCTACACTGGTGTTGCATTACAATTTGTACAAAGTTCTGCCAACTGTTTTGTCATGAAACAAACAAAAAAAAAAACAAACAAACATGGCAACATCACCGTTTCTTTACTGCTACCACCTTCGATACCAAATAGACATTATTGACGGTCCCTTATTGTATTAATTCAGTGGTTCCCAAATGGTGGTACCCCCGGAGTACGCAAAATGCCCGAAGAGGTACAAGAAAGAATGGCAGGGAAAATCGTAATGTAATTTTTTACGCATTCACCAGGGAAACTTTATTGTTAGCGTCTGACCAGAACAGCCTTATAGAGATCTACTCAGAGGTAAACTATTGAGTTTACTATTTAGCCTCACACTGCACAATGAGCTCCCTGCGCTCGCCACGAGTGATGTTTCTTCAGTAAATGTGCTTCTGCTTTGTGTTGATTAAAGTTGATGAATGGACGCACGGGCAGGAAGATTCTCCTGCGGTTAATATTTGCTGAAGCAAGAGAAAATATCTATCTGTGGGAATCCTGCAAATATCTTAAAATATTTCCTTTAAAACAAACATTGTTGACTAACAACAAAAGATTATGCTGTTTTGAAAACTCTTCCTTCAGGAGCTCCAGAACAAACAAAGAAAAAAAAAAGGAAATACAAGCTCTGAAACAGCGGCAGTGCTACACTAAATTATTTCGACTGACACCATGCATCAGTAGTTTCTCTTGGTTCAGAGCAAACTGAACAAACTAGAGGAGTGAAGGCACCCTTAACCTGTTCTTTCCACTGAATGATCCTGCTATTCATGTGACTGGTACCACACTGTACCTGGAGCTCCTGATCCGGCACTAGACCCAGCTCTTGGCAGCAGTCCTTGCACACCCGCAGGAAGATGTAATCTTTGGTCTTCTCCTCAATCAGAGCCTCGTACACGCGCTCCTTGGCACCGGCGGGCTGGTTTGGAGCGGTCCTCTCCCTACACACTGGCAGCAGCAGCACAGAGTTCACCTTAGTCATGACCAACCGGCCGGCCAACGTGTCTTCAGACAGCGTCTCGGTCAGCTTGAAGCGGCCAAATAGCTGCCCCCCCTGAGCGTACTTGGCGCCACCAGAAATACCAGTCAGCATGAAACTGGTCACCAGCTGAAGGTTCACTTTAATATTGAACCTAAGAGATTGAAAACAAACAGGTTCAGGAGGGCAGTGATTTATGAAAGTAAAACCATCAATTCACCAAAACACAGGCAATGTCATCAATGGAGGCAAACAGACAAATCTGTTCAATAATTAGAATGAACCTCCAAATACAAATGAATAACACATTAAATCTCATCTTTATGGCTGTGAACATAACTATACAGCATTTAAAAAAAACATCAATGACCTCTAGTGGCCACAAAAAGAATTAATTGTAAAGACCCCCAGGGTGTAACAGAATAACGATGAGTTTTACTCAAGAAAGTTAGACATGGTGGTAGTTCCTGGGCAGGCAGGGTACAGATGTTCGTTCCCTCCTCTGTGAATTGTTTATTTAGATCATTTAATTTGTTCCTATTCCAAATCAAACAATGTCACATGCAAAACATTCCAAATTTGGGGAAAATATTTATTTGATCAATGAAAGCCAATATTCTAAGAAAAAAAAAAATCTACTTCCTCTGCTTGGCCAGCAGATTTGAGAGATAAAACAAACAAAGACTCAGAAGACAGGAAAACTGAACCACAAAAGTAAATCCTGGTTAAGCCAGGAACCTTAGCAGACGTGAAGAAACGCTATTATGGCTGGGTGATGTGACCTTCAACTTTTTTCAAATGGGTTTGAATTACTTGTTCAGGATCCTTGAATACAAGAAAATCCATAAAAACGTCCAAGAATTTAAAAGTAGTAAATTAGGAAGTAATTGGCTTGACATTGTGAGGCACATTTATGGAGAAGAGGATGAACGATAGCTTATCTGGGAAAAAAAGTTTTTTTGAGTTCATTCCCAGAATCGCATGCAAATGAAAACTTGTGGACACGTGCGGCAAATCGCAAGAGTCACAATCGCGCAGTGTGAAATGTGTTCTGCCTGAAATAATGTCTGTTATTGTCTGCAGCTAATGGAGAGAGCCAGATCCAGGGCAATGAAAAGTTGCGGAGGAGATAGAAAGGCATACACAGCAATGTAAACAGTGATTTCAGTTCTGCATTGTGAAATCCTCTGTCGCTGATCTCTCGTGCAAACCCGGCTTTACTTCTGCTTGCCCCTCTGGGAGTACAGCTCTTCGAGTGCCGCCTACCACTGCCTTTCCCAGCAGAGGATATTTGATCAAATGAGCCATTCACAACAGTTCAACGGACTGCTTGAAAAAGAAAAAGGCTTCTTGAAAACTGACGCATTGGCGGGCTGCGTTTTTTTTTCCAGCTGGTGTGTAAGGTCACATTTGCGCCTGTGCAATTGAGATTAAAGATCCCCTGCATGCAGCAGATGCATAGATGTGTAAAGGCCAAATAGAAATCTAGAGGACTTCTGAGGAAATGGAACAGTAAGCACTCACTTGCTGACTTCCTTGTACTGTGCGATCTCCTCGATGTAGAGCAGATCATGTAGACGTGACTGGTAGTTGTCCCGGGTCAGACTCCGGTCCAGCACAGACTGTGTGAAGAGTTGGTCAGCAGAGAGAGGGATCTGATAGCGACTCAACAGACCGCGCTCCAAATCCATGCTCTCGCTCGGGACAAACTCGATGATGCTCTTACAAGAAGCATCCCAGCGGCGGGCTGACATCAAGAGCTGCTGGCGAGCCTGCATCAGGTGCTCCAGGTCTAAAGAGGAGGTTCGGGGAAAACAGGACCATGAAACACTGGTGGGTTTGCTGAAGGGATGCATTTCACAATGTCAAAATTAACACCTTTTATCATCATTTTGATTACCTAACAAAACTGACATTAAGTATAAAATCTACTTTTAAATATTGCATTCCAGCCATCTAAAAATGTATAAAAAATACCTGCAGCTTGAACAATTGTGAACAGGTGGATATAAAATAAGATTAAGCTTCATCATTAAAAATTAAACAAAGTCCCAGAGTCATAGATAAAGGAACAGAATAAATTTGACTATTTAAAACTTTAACAGAACTTCAGAGGTGCAAACAAATGGTTCCGAAGGATCAGCAAACGTAAAACTTTTTGTTTGCACATTTTTAATCAAACATTGCGTCATACACGAGGCTACATTCTTCCTTAAAACTAGGATTCATTCAGATTTATAATAAGCTGTACATGCACTCATGATAATATCCAACACGAAAGGATGGATTTCTAATTTTCAAATTCTGTTTTTTATAAAGAGGTTTGACTCATGAACGAAATGATTGTGAAACAACACCGCTACATGGCTAACAATGCTGCCTTTTCTCGTAAAACTAGCAACTATTTTGTGATTTAAAGTACATTTTCAGACATATGTGTATTTAGTAGATGAAAACGAACATAAAACGATTGTTTTGACCATTTGTAAACCTTCGAGACCTGCAGCTCGTCTCAAGCGTACTCAAAGTGAGTCGGAAAATTAAGACCTGGGAAAAATTATATAAGACGTAGAACAGCTAATTAAATTATGACTCAAGCGCCAAAGATGCATAGAACACTTTTGTAATGACAGAGTATTATTGTCTCTCATTTCTAGGGTCAAAATGTGCTCAAGGCACCACCTCACATGTTTAGGTGAATGATATTTGACAAACATGTAGAGTATGAAGATTTAAAAATATAAGTAATATGGATTGCATTTCTTAACATGACAGGAAGTCACTATTTTGCTAAAAACTCTTGGCCACTTTGCTGGTGTCATACTTTTACCAACTTCTAAAGATTTACTTCTAGAGTCATGCTTTTACGAACTTTCACTTTTCTTACTTTGAAAACATTATTTTAATAATACTTAAAACAGGAGCCATATATATTGATGTAGCATTTTTATCTGACATTTCAACAAGTTTTTTTTTCTGAAATGTGAGCGGAAGGTTTTGTTTTTTTGGTCTTTGAAACTGAGGCATTCCTCATTTCCACATTACTAACTCTGTAACAATACCCACTGCTTATGATATACATCATAAAACAATTTTATCCAACTACTGAAACCATTTCTATAATTAACAACCAATAGAAAAAAATTCTCAAGTGTTTTGAGACTGCAAAGCATAAAGCCATGGGTTTGTGTTATTTAATGTCATCCACAAACTAGGGGGCAGCACTAACGGAATCATCTCTTGTACAGAGAGAATTCAGCTCGCCCCAGGGCAGGTCCTCATTCACTGCCATGTTAAAATTACCAACTTTGAGCCAGAAGTCGAAATATAATTTCTTTTTCTAATAATTTTTTTTTTCCTTAAGCTTCAAACAGTTTGGTTGATTTCGATCTCTAGATTTGACCTTCGTGAACACTCTGAGGGGTACAATGGCTGTGTACCAATCCATGTTCTGCATCCTTCAAAATGATGATTTCAAGGCCGCTTACATCACTACTCTGTGTGAAGGCGGTTCCATTTCTCCCAAAATTGAAGAGTCCTTCAAATGAGTCCTCTTTTCCCCTGAATTCTACCCTCCTTTGTGGCCTAACATGTGCTTTTTTTCTCTCAACACAATCCATACAAAATAATGAACGACACAATGTGTTTATTTAAGGACAACAGATTAAGATATTCTTTAAATGTTGATAGCGATAGTAGCTTTTCAAAACACTATAGTTGTATTATAAAAACATGACATTAAAAGCGCCAACATGTAGCCACCTAATGCGATGCATGCTAACTGTTGGTACATTGTTATAAGGTGCAGTCGGTGGAGTTTATAAAAACTAAAATCAGAATACAGCCTTTGGAGGATCTTCCAAAGCCGTACCCGTAGCCTGCAGCCTCCAAAGGATGCAGTGCCTGGTTTGGGACACAGCTTTCATCTTATAATGTTTCTCATTTAAAATGTGCGTAAAGGAGAATTGTCTCCTAGTTGATTTTAAATAAAACAAAAAGACAATGTAAAGGAAGTGATTTCACCCAGTAACTCCACCATTCGTATTGTGACAATTTTGTTTTGCGATATACTGTGGCACAACCTATGGTTACGGCCCCTAATGCTTTTCCACTGCTGGGAGCAGATTGAAAGAACTGCTTGATTGCCAGCAAGTTTTATTTTGTAGATCCATAAACCAAATTAATAAATTTCACTTTATTTAACTGAAAATCTCAACAAACATTTGTTTACAAAGTGTATTTCTGCTGTGCTACCTTCAATGGAGGCGGCATCCACCATCACCCTCTGCATGAGCACTGGCTCAGAACCAAAGTCGAAGACGACGGTCTGTCTGAAGGTCCCAAAGATCTCTGTGCTGAAGGAGACCTCTACACTGTAGAGGCAGTGGTCCATGCCATTATGGATGAGGCTGGTGACGCTGCACTCCTGACAGCCCTCACAAAGCTCCTGGGGCTCCAGAGCAGAGGCGTCGCCTGCAGACACCCCCGTGATGGAGAAATGAGGGCGGTTGGCATCGTAGAGAAGAGCAATGCGCTGGAGTGAACGCACCGGCTGGTTGAGGAAAAACAAAGGGAATTTATTCGAGATCAATAGTCAGCGTTTAAACGTTGCATGAAATAATTTAATTTCTGTTTGCGACAACCATTCAATCGATTCAGTTTTGTCCATTTGGTTAGTAATTTTGTCGAGTAAACGATTTAAAAATTCACTTTCTGCTAGGTTTCTCAGCAGTCGACAGATTTAAAAATCTGAACAAAGTTCACCGTCCACATTTTATTTTTAGCCATGTATAAAAATATGCAAACCTTGCAGAAGAGGGTGAATGTCCAAGAGTGAGAAGATTTCTTGGAGTTGACCGTAATGGAGAGATCTGAACTGTGCTTCACCGTGATTCCCTCCACACAGTCATTCATCTGCAGGACAGAGTTAAAATCAACAGGAACGATGAAACTCGCATGAAGGCAGCTCCAGTCTTTCACCATTACCGTTTTATTTAGAGTAAGGAGAAGTTCACCTTGAGGGTGCCTTCACACGGGACTTGTTTAGTCTGATAAACTCGTTCGTTTTCCCTTTGGTTGGGTTTGTTTAGGGCAAGTGAGAAAACAACAACGAACTAAAAAGCAGACTAAAAAAAGCGGTACAAAGTGGTCTCGGTACGAATCTAAACAAACTCTAAAGAGGTTCTTTTGTGGTGAGAACACGATGGAACTAAAAACAACCAAAAATGACAAAATGATTGCGCATGGAATTTTGGGTTGGCGTGCATCTACTTATATCCATCATGGCCATGCCCATCCAACGCCCATCCTCTTTTCCCCCCCACCAAGGTCAAATAACAACATCCTCCAGCAAAGACATTTAAAACACATAGCAAAAAACATTTTTAATTTATTTCTACCTCAATCATTGAACATTAATCAAAGAAAATAAACTGGGAACGTTCAAGTTATAAATACATTTTATTTAAGGAATTATTGACTAAAATTGGAAAAATCTTTCAAGATTTTAAGAATAGCACAACCATTTTTAATCACAAATTTCTGATTTGAAAACCACCAGAAAACATTTTTTTTCTTTCGTAGCAAACGAAAAGTGAATAGTAGTGCTTTTATGTCTTTCTCGTGGTAAACACATTTTTGGGGTACAGCCTTCAAAGAATTTTGTTAGTTGGCCTGTTACAAGTACAATGGTATAAGACACTCGATGATTCAGCGGATGTGTAGCTGTAGAGATATCATTAAAGGTAGGTGTCGCCATTTTGGTGTTACAGGTTAAAATCCTCAGACTCAGGTATGAGGTAAAAATCTATAGAGAGCAGCTCCGGTGTCAAAGACTAAATAGAAGAGAAGCGTACCACTCTCTCGGGGGTCAGGGAGTTGATCCACTTCTCGATGAGCGCCTCCATGTAGTTTTCTGTGAAGTGTTTACCCTCCTGCTGCTGTTTGAGGCGGATGAGGCGTGAGGCATACCGACGCTGCCATTCGCTCAGCTCCTCCTGAGAGTGAGCCGAAGTGCACTGAGCCCCGTACCGGCACAAGCCCTGCTCTAAAAACCTGCAGCAACAATAGAAAGCCCAGACGTGGGTCAACATCACTTACATGTAGCAATGACTGAGGTAAATGTAACATTTCCTTTCAAAAGCTGAATTTCAAGAAGGGTAACGAGGTCCTTCAGACACTAGCTCAGACGGGACGACTAACTTTAGGTTGTAAATTTACAGTAGAATACTGGGAACTGGGGTCCCAGCCAAATACTGTAAACAAAAATTACAGTCCAGTACGGTCATTTCTAAATGTAGTACCCTAATGTTATTTAACAGTATTAAACTGTATTATTTACAGCAATATATTGTTTTTATACAAGGAATACCGTAAAGCGTTTTTTCTGCATTTGTTAGTTGATAGAATGAACTATTAGTGGGACTTTGTTAAAGTTTAACATGGAAGCATTATAGAAGCAAATGAAAAACAATAAATACTGTATAAATACTCAGACGAACAATTGTCCATCTTTATCCACTCTTAAGTCAGTTTACGATCATCAAATGTTCAACTTAGATTATCCATTTGATTGTTTCTCCATATTGCTCCCTATCTGTGGTACAATGTCGCCCGTTTGTGCCTCACAGTAGATGCTAATGCTTACCCGGCCAAATTCAAAAGTTCATAATGTAATGCTCTTGGAAGCTGGGATTGTCTTAATAAACTGAGTTTTAGATTACTGCCTTTATTTGTGGTTCACTATGCCAACAGCAGAAAATGATCATCACATTAGGCATGATGAGCAATGAGAACTGTAAAAACCCCACTTCTTGCAACAGCAATCTCGTAGAGTGATATCACTTGGAATGATATGCGTGCACCGTCCCACAATGCAATGCATTTTACAGACTAACGCTGTATTTGATATTTCCCTGTCTGTAAATATACAATAATGTTCTGTTTTCAGACATAGAATGTTTATGAAGATAGAGGATACAGAGGATACAGAATGTTACTGTTTTATGAAAACACAAAAAAACTGTAAGAAAATCCCTGTAAATTTACAGTTAAGTTTTACAGTGCAGAACCTGCAGCAAAAGTTCTCACCAGAAGAAAATACAAAATAAAAAAAAAACAACTCCTGAGTAAACTGCCATCACACTATATTTCCACTCTCTTCAATCACAAAGAGTGTGTGAAGAGCCTGGACCTTAAGAATTAATTTCCCCGTTAGATTCTACTGAAAGAAGAATAAACCAGAACCAAAATCATACGCATGCGAGATCCTTAATCCTACAGAAAGTGTAGCTGGATTCAATTTTAACCGGCAAAAACTCTCTATTTAGGACAGCGATAAAGCTTTGAGTTGGAGCTGATTTTACTCTGCTGGACTAAACAGAATTGCAGAGAAAAGAATCCCAGAGAGGGCGTGCCAGGCAATGGGCTGCCTACATTCCGACTTAGGGACAATGCAGTGAAGACGGACCCATCTAACTTAGAGCCTGGGGATCATGGATGGAGCCAGATGCTCGGATCCTGCGTCTCCAGCCCAGGAATACATATACCACTGGACCAATCAGGGTGAGGGCACCCAGGAGACTCCCTATTAACCCACAGAGAACAGTGACTCTTTATTTTAGCTAATATATATAATCCCTTTTCAACTGAAACCACTGTTTACGTTGCCAGCTATCCCTTTTCAACTGAAACCACTGTTCACGTTCATATCGACATCTACTGTAAAGGAGTCTAAAGTGACGGACTATTAGCTCGCGAGACCAAAAATTTATATGAAAGAATTCAAATAGCTTGTATTTATGTTCATCGTATGTCTTCAGCAAATTGTGAATATTAATATATTCATTTGAGTCCATCTCAAAAAGTAACCAATTGTTTTTTTAAAGTATTTTGTGTAACTTTTAAGATAATAACTATTGTGTATTTAAAAAAAACTGAGTGATTGACTAAATTGAAATAGCGTTCACCTATTAGTTTATTGGATGATGCCATGAAAACTTTGAATTACCAGCATTTCAAACGTTACTCTTTGACCAAATGGGGTACCTTTTACATAAGGTGTACTCTTCGCTGCTAGTGACCCCTCGAGGAGGAGGACGATACTGCCAGCCTTCCTCAACATCTGTCAACAAAAGGAAAGAAAGAGATTGTCAGAGGACAACAAAGCGCTCAAAGATGAACTGTAGCTTTGGAAAAAAATAGGTTAAACTTACCCTCCTCATTCTCTTCAGCCAAATCCGACACCACGTTACTCCTCAGAGCCTGTAGTTTAGCCAAACAATGTGATTTAGTTACAAAAAAAAATATTATTAATAGGTCTATCCTCACGCTTTTATCTGAAACAAGTGAGAAACTGACCTCTATTTCTGAGAGGAGCCTCTTCAGTCTTGTCATGTCTTTAGTCATGATGCCGTTCTGTCACAAGCACAACATTTTAGTTCATTTCAGCTGTAAAGAAATGCTAACAAAAGTAAATCGGACCATAGAATCCAAATCTGTGGTGCCTCACCTACAGGAATAATGCTCATTTTACAAAAACCAACACAAATCACCCACAGCAGCAGTCCACCCAGTTTATGTACGATCAGACGCTACTGAATGTTAAAGTTTGTACCAGTGGTTCTCCATAGAGGGCTTTGGAGAGGATGCTGCACACCTCCGGCAGGCTTCCATCCAGCAGCAGACTCTGCAGCGCTGCTCCGAGACTGCCCTCTGCAAACACTGACCCAACACACAACCTATGAACCTCTGCTGCTGCTGTTTACGGTTTCCATTATTTGTGTTTTTATTCTTCTTAAGGAAGCTGTGGTCCAGTACAGTAGATGACAATGGATCTCACTGTAAGTATAAATAACTGACAATCTTTACATTTTTGTTTTTCACTAAAAAAAAGCTTTAAATTGATAAATATTCCATGTAATTATAACACCTCCAGTAAACAATTATGTACATAATCTCTTTAAATTCACAATGGTGTCAACTATATATTTCTCTATTAAATTGCATTAATCTTCCATTAACTATAAATAAGTGATTTGTTCTTTTTAATTCTTCCTGTAGCTTTAAGGACTCACCACAATAATCTATCGTCTCTTAGCACCTAAAACTTTGTTATTCATCATAAACCTATAAAAGTAGCTCAATGAAATGTTGATTCTGTGAAGCAGACACAAGCCTCGAATTGATTAACCTTCAATTAATCCAATTATCAGCTTCAAATACAATTCAGAGTCTCAACAATCACGAAAATGGTGTAATGGAGGAAAAAAAATTACAGTTTTTTTTGGGTTATTTTCACCCACGTTTGTGATGTTTGTGACCCTTTTGGCCTACCATAGGATTCTGATACGCAAGTGTTCACCAGTTTACAGTGAAATATTGAATGGCGAGAATTGTTCAAGCCTGGACTTTTCAAATAACCATGCAGGAAGTCCCTGAGCTCCTGAGAGAGCCCCATTCTTTCACAAATGCAGACTGCAGGACAAGCTCCTTCACTGTGGCCATGGAAGGGAGTTACTTCGACTGCAGGTAATATAGTTAACAAATGTTATCTCTATCCCAATCAATTATTTTAAGTGTAAAAGATAATTCTTAGTGAACACACCAGAGAATATAATTCAATAGTTGAATGAATATTAACAGCTCAAAATGAAACAAGTCTTTTACAAATGTTGTTCAAATCACTTACCATGCTTGCAGTCCTCATCAGCCTGGTCATAATCCTTCTGTTAAATAAAAAAAATAATAATAATCAATATAAATCAAAGCAGTAAAAAAACTAAAATTACAAATTATTGTTAATTTCATAATCGTTCAGAAATATAGGAATTAAACAATAAGAAAAAAAGATTTCCTCAGTCAGCTCAATTTGATGCAATTTATTTATCGATGTTCAAGACAAGACTTTGAAAAACAACCTAAGCATATATCATTTCTGGGGTAGTGCATCAAACGTATAAAAGCGGTTTACAGACCAAAAAGTTAAAGTGATAAAGATATGCATCGCTAAAAACACGTGATCGATAGCAATCAAAGATGCGTTCGATAAAATGTTCAATATTTTTTATCCTTCGAAGATAATGAATGTTCCGCAATAAAGAGAGCTCACGCTCTTTAATTTTAGAATAAAAATCTGATCAAAAACATTGCTATTCAGAGTATTATGTGAACTCAGTCTGAAGACAAGCGTTAGACTTCCTTATATCATTTTTCATTACAATAAAAAATGAATTAACACCTTAACAGCATGCTGAATGAAATTCAAGTTTGTTACAATTTACAAACACAACACATAAGCATGTAGTGATGGGGGATATCATGGACACCCCCAAAAATATATTTTATTCACCTCTTTATACTTTATCCTTAGAAGTGCCAGCAAGAACCGCAGCGTGTGCCAATCACAGCGCATGTTTTTGTTTTAAGCAGGAATGACGTAACCCAGGTATTGTTACAGCAAAAAGGTTATTAGTTTTGGTTTTGAACAAAAATTACAGAAGTTGATTTAGCATAATTTGCAAGATAATTAAAATAAAGATGTAAGAAAATACATTTACTTTACAAACCCCATCAGTGCCGTCTAGTAGTGAAAAGAAGGGATAACCCTTGGAAGACCTGTGATATGGCTTGTGTTTTAAAAAATTCTGGCACCAAAAAAAAAAAAAATAAAAAAATGGATAAGGTTTAGCAGAGGTTTGACATTTTTTTTTCTTCTTACAGAAATACGACAAATGTAGCTGCAATATACCAGAGTATTGAGAGCCTTTTCAACCACAACACACAGCCTAGTTCTAGGAACTTTGAAGACTTTCTAATGCCGTCTAGTGGTCATTCAGAGACATACAATAGCGTATATTTATATATTTTCATTATCTACTTTACTACTTCTCATTGTGTTTTATTATACTACAATTATGTTTAGTTTATTTTAGTGTTTGATTAGATAAAGGTAATGTAAATTGGGTTTATTAGTTAAGAGGGAGGAGAAGAAAAACTTAAGAGCTCAAACTTCAAAATGCATAATTTCCACCCATGGGCAGAGTTTAAAAGTAAGTCACACGCTGAGTTACGGCCTCTTCTTTCTCCTTCAACCTTCTTGAGCGCAGCAACCTGAACGTACGCAAGATATATTCAATATGCATTGTTTTATCATCTGCTACAAAAAAATCCAACCTGTCTCCAGTGTCTTATTGCCAATAGAGAGGATATTTTTACTGTAACAGAGGATGTTTTTACAGTAAGGAGCCGACTAGATTGGAATAGTTTTGGGAAAAGTGGAGAATGATTGAGAAGTTATCTCCATTACAAATGAGAGAAAAAAAAACTACACAATGTGATTCTCACCAGCTGCAGTCGTTCGGCAATACGGTATAGCCGGGCTCTGGTTCGGAGGAGGACAGCACCTGGGGCACTGGGGGTCCGGGGCCCCGGGGCCAGCAGGGCCTCCGCTGCTTCACTCTCTTGCCTCACTAATGATCCAATGGCCTCGTCACATGACTGCTGTGGCCTCCTGTCCTCCATGACTCTGGGACAGCGTCTACCACAGACCAGAAAGCAAATGTTAAAACTCTCAAAATCAAAATCAAACTGGGGCCATGTTCAGACGGCAGGTGAAATCAGAGTTCTTGCCCACAAGTAACCAATGACCAAGCTGCATTCATCTGCTTTAAAAGTAATTTCAGTGATGTCCCCTGAACTCTAGATCGGATCAAAAATGGACTACGAGCTGCTTGAGGAGGTGGTCTCAGTCAATTTTTGGCAGCCATTTTAGTTTTAGTCTTTTTGACGAAAATTATTTTAGTTTTGCACACATTTTAGTCATTTAAAAATGGAAAGGTTTTAGTCACCAAAATAGTAGTCTGCTCAATGTAGATTAATATTCAGTTTATTTAACTCTTTAAAAATGTGAAATTATGTATTTAAATAAATTAATGCTCCATTGTTGATAGGCTTTTCATTAATAGATGCATATTTACGATCTACTAAGGATTATGCAAAATAAAGTGTCAATACAAGTTTCTCCTTACTTAAAAAAAAAAAATCAGAATTTAGCAATTACCTAAAATAACTGCAATAAGAATATGTATCCCCAAAACATGAGAAATGACAATATAAAAAAATAAAATTTACTTACAAATTTAAAAGCATGGAGAAAACATGGCAATTGAAGTTATGAAAAATAAAATCAAGAATAAATTCACAGAAAATTGTGGCAAACTAGGTGAGGAAAAAAAATTTAAAAAACAGCACCGGCTCACCAGCTTGATATTCTTTCAAAGGAGAGTTAAAACCAATCTTTGTTTAAATTGTATTAACTCAATTTTTTTAATAACAAGCTTAAAGTTTTTCTGTTGATGTAAAATATAATGGGCATTAGAGTTGGGCGATGTCAAACAATTTGGGCAACAATGTCCTTGTCCCAATCACCAACTTAGACTTGAGCACTGCTGACTAATGAATGGTGACGCAGCAATATTAGCGGTTCTGTTAACCGACCCCGCATTGCACAAAAAGCCTGAAATCAGTAAATAATGTCAAAGAACACCATTAGAAAGGACAAAACACATTTCAAACCCCTACAATATTTGCATGAAATAGATCAACAAGATAATCAAAAATATGGCAACACATCTAGGAATAGACCTAACTGAACCAATGGAACAATAAAGGCAGAGAGTCAATGGAAGAAACAGGAAGTAATTGGGTAGAACGTCTTCCATTGGTAAAACTCTATATGAGAAAAAAAAAGGGGTTGAAATCCCCTTTTGAAATCCTACAGGGAAGACTGGTTTTTCACATTCATCTTCACACAGAGGTAAAATGAACAGTCAGAAAACACATTAGCTGAATGGATGAGCAAGATGTTAAAAGTTAAAGATGTGGTAAATGCAAATGACTTGCACGAAACTCCTTTGTGCCCTCAGGATACGAAACTGCAGCCTGGAGACCAGATTCTCATCAAAGCCATAAAGAACTGGTCCAGCCCGAAGTGGGAGGGGCCCTATACATTGACCCTCACGACACCGACTTCTGTAAAGATTGAGGAGAGGAGTATGTGGAGCCATCAAAGTTAGTGCAAACCACTGCATCCTTAGAGTCCAGGCTCGGGTGGAAACGATCGGCGGTTCCAAAATCCATGGCTGTCAAAGAAACAGCTATAGGCCCTGAGGTGAGGTGCGTAGTGCCCTGGGTCTCACACTCACAGGAACCCTCTATACCCTCCCGCAGAGACAGAAGACAAGAGGGGATCGCAATCTCAGTGAACCTGGAAAGATGCCCCCGACGACAAGAACCATCATTTGTTCCTCACAAACTCATGGTACCGATACACTTCTTTTGTGGCTTAAAGGCAAGTGAAAAGGAACTGCTATATTTGTTCTTACATCCCACACTACTCAAAGACCATAACTGGTGCTTTTTGGACACAGTAACACGTAGGGCAGGGGCTTGTCCTGATAAGACTTTCAATGTTATAAAGGCCACTGGGAGAATAGAACCGTTACATCCTGTGACTCTCATTCCAGGGCAAGAAACCAGGTGTGCCACAAACCCAGTGACTCAGAGCGACGCAAAGGTTCTGCCGTCGTGTATATTCATTGTGAAAGGAGATGTTAGAGTGTGGAATATTTCCGAAGCACAAGGCATAAAGTGTTGCCGGAAACATAACATTACAATATATTTAAAAACCCTAAACTTTAGGCCAGTAAAAGATTTTAAACCCCACGACCAGTATGGGGAACTAACGTTACAGAGGAATATAAAATTTGGACAACAGGCAGTAAGGGGTTACTATCGATGTTTCCATCACTTGGAGTAGGTAAACTGATACTTTAAGTAGAGATTATAGATTTTCAATTTAAATCGAACGCAAATGCCTCACTTAGAATCATTGGTGGACAAAACGCAGAAATAGAAGCACTCAGAACGATGACGTTACAAAATAGAATGGTCCTGGACTTGCTTATGGCCGAAGAAGGCGGGCTGTGTAAGATGATAGGAAAATCCTGCTGCGTCTACATTCCAGACGAAATGCATAAAATAACTGATCAAACAAAAACCTTAGAGAATCTGAAAAAAAAACATTAGCTAAAGAAGGCCGAGCAGGAAGATGGGATTTTCTAGGGTGGCTCATCACCAGACCATGGTGAGCCAGACCACTAAAAATATGCACTCCTATGACAACGATTCTGTTGTTTTGTGTGGTTACAGTATGTATTTTACCATGTCTAAGAATAATGATCGCTAAAGCAATCACCAACACCTTCACCCCCTACACACTGTTGAATGTAGAACAGGACGTGCAAATGCAACAGGTACATCCACAGCTAGGTAAGCAGCTTCTCTTGTAGGAGATCGAAAGCCACTCTATGAATGCATGAAGATGATAGGGGCAGACAGACCTCCGGGTACCAAAACGCCCGGATTACTCTTTGGGCTAGGAGATGACCACATTTACGAGATCATGAGACTAGCAAGGGAAGAATAGGGCACAGAGTACCGGAATATGGATTTTAGATTAGACCTTTGTTATTATTCCTCTGATGCATTAGTGTTTTATCATTTTACAATGTTCTTTGCTGTTATGATTCAACCCTTTAATAAACGCTATGGAAACTTTAAGACAGAACATGATGTATCCAGAATGAGCTTCTGCTTTTGTTGACTAACTTCTGTTTTACATGAAATGTTGAGAGAACAACATGTTTGTCCTTAACTGATCGCATTTTATCTTGTGTAACACACTTGGGCGTGAGTACCTTTTTGCATATTATAAATAAAGAAGACAGCAGAGAGAGCCTTGGTGGTAACCTTGGTGGTGACTTCAAAGCAATCATCGTGCTGTTGCCCCCAGTTTGCAACTCGAGCGCTCGCTTGCTAACTTTAAACCAGAATTCGAGTTTTACAGGTTGTCTTCAGGTTCTGTGAACCGCAGTGGTTTCCCATTCGGACCCAACATGTACGTTTTCACCATAGTTTGGCAAGATTTGCACACAGCTGAACGTTTCTTTTCATGGAACTTTTATAAATATACTCTCTGTGGTAAATAACAGTTGATTTGGCTGATATTTGTAAATTTTTCTCTCCATCTCAAGCGGAGTGTGACATTTAAGAGCGCTCATGTGGTCAGTGAGAAAATAAAGAGCTATAAAGCTCCTTTTTTGGGTTTACTGGAAGAGAGGCGTGAAAAAAAATCCAATAATACTGTTTTATTTGAAATATATCAATATATATATTAGGGGTGTAACGGTACGCTAAAATCGTATTCGGTTCGGTACAGTGTCTTGGAGAGTTCGCCTCGGTTCAGTTAATTTTCGGTATAAAACAATAAGAACTTACAAAATCTTTATTTTGAAAAGCTGCCAATACACAATAGAATTCTTGCATAAAATAAATAAAAGTGACACATTTGGGTGATATTTTAAATAAATTGCACTCTTTATAAAGAAATACACATTTTTTAAATAAAAAATGAAATACTGCAACTAGTTAAGACGTGAAAACTTTTAACACTAGCAACAGCTTCAGCTTATACATCAACAAAACGAACTATTCAAGTTTTAGGCTAAAAAGATTAACCTATGACTCATGACAGTTCATTTGAATAGTTTTGAGTCGAGTTCATAAGTAGGGGTGTAACGGTACGCTAAAATCGTATTCGGTTCGGTACAGTGTCTTGGAGAGTTCGGTTCGGTTCATTCGGTTCGGTACAAAACTATAAGAACTTACATATTCTTTATTTTGAAAAGCTGCCAATACACAGTAGAATTCTTGCATAAAATAAATAAAAGTGACACATTTGGGTGATATTTTAAATAAATTGCACTCTTTATTAAGAAAAACACATTTTTTTTAAATAAAAAATGAAATACTGCAACTAGTTAGGATAGATTAACCTATCCACATTTTCTGAAGAGCAAGGATCTGGTTGCAGTGACAAGCAGTATCTCCAGCAGTAGAAAATGTTAGATGTGTTGCCTGCCCGATCTCCGTGGAACAATGTCGGCACACAACTTTAAATTTATCCACTCGTCTATCCCCGTTATGTCTTTTAACAGAGAAGCCAAAGTGTTCTCAAACACGAGACCGTAGTGAGGTGAGAGGGTCTCTAAGCTCTGGCTTCTCTTTCGCTTTTGATATGATTCCATTTTCCTACTCGCGCTCATGCTCGTCAGTCAATAGCGTCCGTGCGGAAACTCACCTAGGAACATTTTTCCGCTGCGCTTAATATCGCGCTAATAATATATTTATATCATTTAATAAAAATACTGAATACCGAAACGGTACGCAAGTGTCCCGAACCGAACAGGCCGTACTGAAACGGTTCAATACATACCGTGAACCGTTACAGCCCTAGCCAATACACAATAGAATTCTTGCATAAAATATATAAAAGTGACACATTTGGGTGATTTTTTAAATAAATTGCACTCTTTATAAAGAAAAACACATTTTTTAAATAAAAAAATTAAATACTGCAACTAGTTAGGACCTGAAAACTTTTAACACTAGCAACAGCTTCAGCTTATATATCAACAAAACTAACTATTCAAATTTTAAGTTTTTGGCTAAAAAGATCAATCTATCCACATTTTCTGACGAGAGCACAGATCTGGTTGCAGTGACAATATCTCCAGCAGTAGAAAATGTTAGATGTGTTGCCTGCCCGATCTCCGTGGAACAATGTCGGCATACAACTTTAAATTTATCCACTCGTCTATCCCCGTTATGTATTTTAACAGAGAACAGTTCCCAAACAGGAGACCGTAGTGAGGTGGGAGGGTCTTCAAGCTCTGGCTTCTCTTTCACTGTTGCTATTTCTCACAGCTACTCGTGCAGCTCTACTGTGCGTCACTCAATAGCGTCTGTGCAGAAACTCGCCTAGGAATATTCTTCCGCTGCACTTAATATCGCGCTAATAATAAATTTATATTATTTCATTAAAAAATATACCGAAAAGGTACACAAGTGTACCGAACCGAACAGGCCGCACCGAAATGGTTCAATACATTCCCTTGAACCGTTACACCCCTATTCATAAGACAGTAAACAAAAACTGGTTCGAGACAAACAAAATTCTCTTAGGCTCCTGCTGGGCCGGGTCAAACTTTTAGGCCCGGTTACAGCTCAAATACGAAGAAGATGCCGTTAATAAAATATGGTGGGTAAAGCAGCATTAATCATTGTCCGTGGCAACCGTAGACCTCACGCATACAGCAGGAGCGTGGTGGTGGTGGGGGGTCTAGTTCTGTTATGTATTTTGCCAGTAGGCAATTCTGCATTCTATAGAAGGCCTAGGCAGTGAAGTAAAAAACAAAAATCATTTCAGACATTCTATAAAATGCTGGATTTCACACATTGCCAGTGAGGGATCTATTAAGGGCCCTTTCACACTGGCATCTGTATTCCATTTCCAGGATTTTGTGCACTGCAAAAACCACACTCTGATTAGAGAGAACACAAAACATAGCATGTAAAACATTCAAAACACACATTGTGGACACATATCAGTTATTATCTTTACTTTTAAATCATCAAAAATACATTTGATCTTTGAACCTGCTGAAGCTGATGGACAAAAGCAGTGCCCTTGACCGGGGATCTTATTATTATAGATGACTTTCAACAAATATTCTTCATGAGGATCAGATTTTCATGCTAACACCAGGTGTTTTTGGAGGGCCGCACGATGACTGCTAAAATTTTGGCAGACGAGACATACAATCACAGCGTGACAGGGCACACAAAACCCCCCACGGTTCTTGGGGAATTTTCAGAGGTCGCTGTCCATACAACGTGATTCAGATAATGTAAATACGCAAGTATCTCTGAAACAGATCAGAAGTTGCCATGTGAACATAAAAACTACGGGAGAAACAGACCTCTTACTCACTATATAATTAAATACAACCCATTTTGTAACAACTTTAAGTGAATTAAAAAAAAAGTTAATTGGTAATAAAATTAGCTAATAAAGGAAACACATAAATACGAGATATTTTGAACAGTTAATATTGTATAAAGGCCATAGTGACACCCACTCGGTTCAGTCTCACACTCCGGCTGGGCTGTCTGTCTGATACAGACACAATAACACGTAACCCTAGCAAACCAACAACTAATTAGCCTAGAGCACACCAAACAAGGCAATAGGGCCTCAGTAAAATACATAAACACTCTATATTTGGAGTCCGGGTCAGTTAATAATAGATGTCCCGTCCGAGCGTGTGTGGTCGCGTCTCAAACACCACCGAGCTCCCTAAACAGACAACAGCAAAGGGCAGCACAGACAGCTTCTTAACCCTTGGATATGCCACAAACTTCCAAAATTCGACCTTCTTCACTCGAACGTGATTTTAGGAGCGAATTTAAGGGGCTAAAGATAAAGAAAAGTGTCCACAATATTTATGAAACGCACCCCTCTAGAAAGAATGCGTGCGCGCTCACATCTCACGCAACGCAGACGGGAACGCGCTTATAAATTAATATGTGATATTTCACACAACGGGTCCAGGGAAGAAGATGATTAAAGTCGTTAATCGTAGTAAATTAACGGCAATCACACCATTTTTTGAGTAAACTACGACGGTCGCAGTGCTCCCGTGGCCTTGAGTGAGAGCCGCCCCCGGACACAAACATAACGCTACAAATGGACGAAGACAGGCACGTTAACACATTAATAGAATGACATGCTCATGAACAACACACCGAATATCAATCATCGCACGGCATTCGTGCAATACTGTGCGTGTAACGCGGAACACTTTTGCAAGGAGAATGCTGCACTCTGCTAGCCGCTAGTCAGTTTACGAAGCCGCGGTTGGGCCTTTTCGTCGTTGCACTCACCGTGCAATAAAGTACTGCGGTTTTCCGCGGCCCGTCTCACGTCAGACATGAGCTGATACCGCGACAAGGCTACGGAATCGGTGGTGTGAAAAAATGAAGGTGATTAGAGAAGCACGGGGCGAAAGTCTAGGAGGAAGTCTGCACTTACCTAGCTTCACTTTCTACGCCATCTTGGATCCACTGTCAGCCTGTCGCATTGCATTATGGGTGAAATATTTCTGCACACCGTTTCCTGTCAGTGCTACACAAACTACATATAAATGCGTTAATTGGAATTCCTAATCAATTATTTAATTTAAATTGGTAAATTCTTCATACATAAATGGAAATATTTAAAAATATCCCCATGCCTAACTGCTTTCTTTACAAAAATGTCTGTTATTTGACTCATTGGGAATCATGGCTATAGAAATGCCCTGCGTCTCCACAATTGTGTGTTGTCTTCTCAAATAACTGCATCACAAAACTAATTATTGTACATCAGCTCTATGTACCCTATCTCATACTAAAGCCACTACACTAGCTAATTTTCTCACTAAGTTCAGTGATATATAATAGTGATAAATAATATACATTTATACAACCCCTTGCCTATGTAAGCAACCCCTTATTATTATAATTTTATTATATTATTTGCAATTTTTTACCCTATTTCATTATTTATTTAATTTATATATCCAGTTTTATCAACCTTTTTCTTTTATGTTTCATTATTGTCTTGATTAGAATATGGAATCTAAGTGTATGTGTAAACCAAATGTCTGCCTTTTTGTTCATGTACACTTTGGAAGATCTATTTAGTTTAATCTGAAGCCTGTTTGATTTGTATATGTTTATTGATATTCAATAAAAAAAAAATTTTTGTTTTATCTGTCATGTATTTTATGTGTTCCTTTTTTCTTTCTTTCCTGAGTTCTTTAAAGGATTTGTTTGACCAATAAAAATCAAAAACATGAAAATACGTTTTGTTTTTAATGGGACTTCTTCAAGAGTGTACAGCCATGGTCAACATCTGTAGCTTCTCTTGTTCACTTATAAGTATGGGGAGGAATAATATAAATGGGGAGCATAGAAATAAATAATAAAATATATTTGAAAAAATAGCTATCAACTTTATTTCCATTTCCAATATTTTTATCCTAAAATAAAACATATTTAGCCCTGCGATGTCCAGGGTGTACCCCTACCTCTCACCCAATGTGCGTGTGGGATAGGCATCGGCAGACCCCAGTGACCCCAAAAATGGTAATAAGTGGGTTGGAAAGCGAATGAATAAAACATGTTTACACAATATTTATAGTAAATGTTATGGGTGTATAAAATACACCCATAACATTTAAGATATTGATATATCACAATATATATCACAGTATAAAACTATAACATAAATAGAAACTGAAAAATAAACATGTTTTTCACTGCAACACTATTTTAATGTCTCTACAGTCACTAAGAAATAAACTGAATTTAGATAATCATGAGATACCCCACCCACTGAACATTCAGCCCCACCCACACATCCTCATTGGTTTTACTCCCTTTCCCTAAAGCCGCTGTCACACGGCGGGAACAATGCAGAATTTATCAAAATAGCGTCATTACAAAATAAAGGTAATAATAAAATTTTTACAGAATGCTCTCTAGTCTACTTTAAAACAACACTGACATCCTAAAAATGTACATTTGCTTTATATTTATAGATCAAAAAAAGCTCACGGACCTGACTTCACCAATGTGATGGCTCAAGACGCATCACATGACCCAAAAACACGGGTCAAAATTTCTCCTAGCTGAACTTTCAGTGAGTTTTTTCCAAAACGTTCTTTTTTTTGGAAACTGGAAGCGCACAGCGTATGTGGGAACTTCCTCTTTCGTATAGCCACATACGATCCCATTCAAGTCAATCTTTTTGCAAGCGTGACCAGCCAGTCCCAATCCAGGTTCTGCTTCTTTGGGAAAAAATACAATACCTCAAGAATTGTTTTTTTATTAAGAAATGCCTAAACATTTGACTCTCTAACTCAGTCTGGAGCAACAGAGAACTGAGAGAGCCAGCTATTTTTTTTGCTCTGTGTTAAAATTACTTATAAGGTTGTTTGGGTGTGCTGTAGTTCCTAGACAACATCTTTTTGTAATATCAAGATACTTATTGTGACCTTTTTGGAATGCCACAAATTAATTGTTAAACGTCTAGTAGTTTCAGCTTCAGACGTCATGCCCACTGAGCATTAGCTAAATGTCTGATGCTTTTGATACTGGAAAACATTCAAAAATCTTGAAGTACAAGAACTGATTAGTTTAATTCATCCAGATTGCCAGGAGATGCAAGTCTCGCGTTTTATTTGCTAAGTGCACCTGTACGATGTGCGACTATAAAGAATAACTAAACACTGTATTCCAATAGTGCAGAGTTTTGCTTTAAGGTAGAATTAAGTTTGTTCTCTCCGTGTCCTGTGTGTTCCCCATCATCTCGTCTCCTCATTAGGTTCACATATTCCTCATTCCTCTCATCTGACTGCACCAGTTCAACCATACATACTGATCAGAGTGGCTTATATCTCCGTTGACCCGCTCAGATGTTTGTGAGACTACTGCAGACCCCTCAGACTGCAAGACTTTCTAAGGCAGCATCTAGTCGTAGCTGAATTCACACTGCTCTCAAATTACGCCTAACTTGTTGCATGGTAGGAAGAAAGGCTGGTAGGGGGTACCTGAGGGTCCCTAGCTAATACGTATTTCTCTGAGGGGGGCCACTGAAGGAAACATCATGCTAACGCCTACGCTATCAATCCCCAATAGCTAGGCCAAAGGATAGAGAGTAAAGAGCCTGGGCAGAAAGAGCCAATGGCCAAAAGTGTATGAGGTGGACATGAAGGAAGCTTGATGAGGCACTCAGTACCATGTTACTCACTGCCTGGATAGGTGGAAACCAAGTTGAACTGCATCAGTTCAAAGGAGTGCAGGAGCAGACTTGGAGTAATGACACAAGATTGAATGAAGCAGATTGGGAGGAGGAAGAGAGAAATCGACCTACTGGTGAGAAGGCAACTCCAGCTTTAAAGCAGTGGAGAAAGGCAGGCAAACAGGAGAAGAAGGGATTGGAGTCACTGTAGGAGGAAGTGAAGAGGAGCCTTGAAATCCTCCGGAGTGCAGAGTACCTCTGCAAACACAGAAGGCCGAAGGAGAAGGAAAGAAACAACTTCTTCAAAAACCCATTCAAGCAGTCAAAACAGATACAGGAGGATAAGAGAAGTGGGAAACTGGAGGTTTCACAACCACAGATGCAAAATTTGCCTCGCCAGTGTATGTTCCACGTCCATCTCCCCCTGTTCAACACTGCTCTGCCGAAATAGCAGCTTTTGCGAGGAAAGCATGGGAAACCTCAGCTGCAGGCCCAAATGGAATATCTTATAAGCTATACAAGTAATGTCCAGGGGTTCAGAGACATCTGTGGAAACTCCTGAAGAACTTAGTCATCCTATCAGAATGGAGACAAGCTGTGACAGTGTTCATGCCTAAGGAAGCAGATTCCACCACCATCAGCCAATTTAGAAGCATTGCACTACTCAGCGTAAACCTTCTTCATTTTGGTCAAGATGATGACTGCCTACTTCTTGAGAAATGGATACATTGACATCAGCTGGCAGAAAGCAAGTGTACCAGGTTTCTTAGGGTGTGTGGAACAATCTGCAGTTAATAGGGGCCAAATTCAGAGAGTGAGAAGAGAGAAAGGCGACCCGCACATTGTATGGCTGGACCTAGCTAATCCAGTTGGTCGTAGCAGTGACATTTCCATCAGGCCAAAGGCTACCTCCAGTGAGAGGTCATATGGATGACATCACCACTTCTTCAGACAGCAGCATGTATAAGAGGATTGCTGAAAAGGATTGATGAGATAGTAGAGTTGGCGATGATGAAGATCAATACTGCCAAGTCATACAACCTATCTCTCTGGAAAGGAGTTAACGTGACCATATCATCTTTGTAGCAGGTGGCGAAGGAATCCCGCAAACCTCTAACAGGTAGATGGGAGATGCAGTAAGAAAGCAGTTCACAGACAGCCTGACCAGGATTAATCAGAGACAGCTCCCTGGCAAGTACAAAGTATGGAGTTACCAGTTGGTACTGTACTAACGGGTCATCTGGCCTCTGAAAATGAGTGGCATAAGTGACAGCGAAGAGGGAAAGATTAGCAAATTCTGTCTTGGTCTGCCAAGATGCCTTTCAGACGTAGGTCTCTTTGGCAAGAACAAGTTAGAACTGCCTCAATGATCCATCAGTCTAGGATACAAGCAGTAGAAAGTTCAGATGGTACTGAAGTTGAAGGAATCCACTGACCAACTGGTTGGGGCAGCCCAAACATACAAACAGGGAAGATGTGGAAAGCCCAGAAAGTGGTTGACATAGCAATCAGTAGGCTGAAACATTGTGAAATCGTAGGTAGAGTTCGGGAGGGGCGAACAGGACCGGGGAGGACCAAGAACCCATTTGTCTGGTCAAATGCATCCAAGGAAGAACTGAGAGCTTTGATGGTGGCAGAAGTGACAAGGACTGACCTAGAGTGCCTTAATGTTAGGGCAGTGCCCCAGAATCAGCAAAGCAAGAAACTGGCAACAATGGAAGAACTGGCAACACTATGAGAAGTCATAGTAACAGACAGGCGCTTGTCATAGCCGGACCCGTGGAAGATCCTTCAAGCTAGGATAAGCTTACTGTCAGATCCACGTATGACAACCTATCATGCAGTACCAGCAACCCAAGCCTCAAGCACATTTTCTCAGACAGCATTGGACCAAGCCCTCTCCAGATGGTCCCATGATCTGGTGATGAAAAAGTTAGCTGAGGTGGCAGAGTCATGCAGACAGGAGGACAACAGCAGAACCTTTTGAGCCAACGAAACATCACATCAGCGACAACACCAGCTCGAGTCCCTGCCTGGCAGCAAGTGGAACATGAGGTTCAACCTCAGGCAAGAACTCAATCTCCCCAGGGAGACTGTTAAAACATCTCCAGACCTGATCATGTGGTCAGAGCCATGCAAAGCAATGTTGCTGGTAGAATCAACTGTCCCGTCGGAGGAAAACATAGAGGTTACCAACGAGCAGATTCGTGAGGAGTATGTAGACTTGGCAAAAAGACTGACTGGAATGCAAGCATGTGCTCTGTTGAAGTCAGTTGTGGGGGCTTTGTCGGGACCTCAACAATTTGGCTGCTCTGCAACATGGGCTGCACAGGAGCAGAGTGCCAAAAAGCTGTTAAAGAACTGTCAGAAGAAGCCGAAAAGGGAAGCATGTGGCTGTGGCTGAGAGAGGAGCATAAAGGCCACTACTCACCAGTCCGAATTGAGTAAAGGCCTTAAAGGTTGGGTGCCATGGAGAAAAGAGTTGTGGGGCAACACCCTAGCTCCCTCTTTTGACCACCAGCTACTGGTGCCTATAAAAGTCAAGCTTTGAATGGTGAAAAAAACTGAAATCCTGATCAGTTCTAATCAGATTAAGCGTGCTATTCCCAGACCCAGAGAAGAACCCTTGAGTAGAGCCTTAACTTGTGAACTCTGGGGGAGCTGGAGAATGAGCCAGTAATCAAAAGTGGAGTGTCACTTAATGGCATTGTTTGCCATTTTAAAGGGGTCATGATATTTATTTTTAACAATATGTTGTTCACATTGGTTTAACTGTATGGGAAATGTGATTCTTTGTCTCAAAAAGTCTCTACTTTTTCAAACCATATTTGATCTCTTATTGTGTCAATGGGCTGAGATTTTCATTCTGAAAACTTCATAAACACTCCCCATATACTCACTTATTGGTTACGGATTTGCACATGACTTGTAAGCAAAGTACGGTAGATGTGAGGGAGATAAGAGTGATTAATTACAAGCAACTTCAATACTGAGCGATCAAGAGCTTTTAAAGCAACATCAAGAGACGCTACAACATTACCGCAGTGAGCGAACTGTTTGCGCTAGGAGAGACTTTTTGAGAGAGAGAAGTGGTGGACGCTTTGATGGTTTTCTGCTAAGTAAAGCCTTGACAGAGGCTCACGCTTCCAGGGAGCCGCCAGCAGAAACAAGTAAATAAATGATTGAAATGAATTTTTGTTAAATGAGTTGTGACCGTGTTCAGTGGTGACCCAGATTTGAACTCTATAAATCTTCTTTTACTTTCGGCTGTTCCCAGTTCTGGGGTCTTCACAGTGAATCATCCATTTCCACCTAACTCTGTCTTCAGTATCATCTACTCTTGCACCAACTACCTTCATGTCCTCTTTCAGTACATCCATATATCTCGTCTTTGGCCTTCCTCTTGACCTCTTTCCTGGCATCTCCATCTCCAATATCCTTCTACCAATATAACCACTATCCCTCCTCTGCACATGCCCAAAACATCTCAGTCTGGTCTCTCTGACTATGTCTCCAAAACCTGAGCTGTTCCTCTGATGTGCTCGTTCCTAATCTTGTACATCCTTGTTACTCCTAAACTGAACCTTGACATCCTCATCTCTGCTACTTCAAAAAACTGAGGCTGTCCTACTGGGAGTCAAAGCTTGTCACGAATGTAACCATGTCATATAACCATACAAAATATATTTCGCAGGTAATTCGCTCTGTCTTTCCCTCTGTTAGACTCTTGCGCGTTTGTTTTCCAGATATCAGATGAGACAGCGTTGCTTTGTGGATAGAGCATTACTCCTGGGGGAATGAAATCAGTGCTTTTCATGTCCAGCCGTGACGTTACAATGGGACTTGTGTGTCATTGTCAATAGCGTGAATAAAACCCATTTTTTGTTCTGGAACTTCCATGTTTGGATTTTTGATTCAATCTACTTTTATAAATCACCATAAAAGCCACTAAACTGCTCAACATGTCATGACCCCTTTATTGTATAAGATAAGATATACTAGCCTAGACGACGAATTTAGTACAACGAACTAAATTCAGGTTGAAATTTAAATTCAATTTGATTGAAAAGAATTCAATTTAATTTGTGTAGCCAACACAATTTAACAATTTAGGGTATTTAAAAAATATGTTTGAGTATATTTAAAAATGTATTGAATTTAAATTTGTATTTTGTATGCATTAATGATAAAAAAAAATGTCATGCTGTTTCTTTTTTTTTTTTTATTAAACGCTTTCTTTAAGTATACAAAATGTAAATAAAATGCAAGGATGTTTTCTGTGGTACGAGAGTGCAACAACTTAAGCTGTAAATAGGCAAAGAATAAGAGAGAATATTGTGGTGACCCTGCGGGGCGTCGTCGCCGCAGAGCATCATGGGAAGTGTTCATGTTGTGTGTGTGTGCATGTACATGTATACCTATGGCCAGTCTGATTTGGGCAAAATTGCAAACTGACCCAATAGCCCGACAAAAAGTCATGGGGACGCCAGTCCATCGCAGGACAACATTCACATCTAAAGGGAATTTAGATTTTTCAATTAACATAACCACCATCGTGCTGCCCATATAATTATATTAACTTCTTACATATAATTACTATATTATAATACGTTTTTTTAAAGGAAATTAAGTTGAATATGTTATCCTAAGTTAAAATACACATTTATTTCCATCTAAAGGTAACAAGTGACACCCATTTCTTCCAGTTAAATCATTCCAGTGTTATAGTCACTTATTGTTATAGTAATGGGCAACTACAACATTTATTTTTATTATTAACATTATGTACAGCTGCATAGTTTATATTTTAGATTATTTGATTTTAACTAAACAAACATTTCCAGTTTAATTCAATGGGTGAGCGAAGCTGAATCCAAACTCGTTGTACTATTGAGGTTTCAACTTTAGTTGTAACTCGACCTGCGTAACCTATTTTTAGTGTTGAGCACGTAACTCAATTAATGCTGACTGCAGTGGTCACCATCTGTTTTTTTCTTTTTATTTTAATGTAAATTGTACTTCTTTTGTTTTCTTTGTGTTGGACAATCTGCCCAGGATCTCTCTCAGATAATTAGCATAGAAGGCCCATAGTGATGCTAACAGAGCATGGGTGGGTCACTGCTTAGGTTGTTTAAACAGAAAATGGCAGCCGTTGCTTTTAACCCATGAGTCAAAAATGTTAAATGTTTGACTGTAGTATAAGGCTGTTTGCAAGAAAAAAAGTTAAACATGGCGGAGGCTCCTTAAATGTTTGGGGCTGCATTTCTTCAAAGGAGTTGGACATTTTGGTCAGGAATAATGAGGTTGTCAATTTTGAGAAATGCAGGCAGATACTTATCCGTCATGTAATAACACCAGGGAAACAATTGATTGGTCCCTAATATATTCTATAGCAGGACAATGACCCCAAACACACAGCCAAAGTCTTTAAGAAATATCGTCCGTGTGAATAAGAAGAAGTTCTGGAAATGATGGCATGTCCTCCACAGATTCCTGATCTTAATATCAATGCGTGTGTCTGGGATGAAGAGTCAGAAGGTTGTGAGAAAGCTGCATACACAGAAGATCTGGGGTTAGTTCCTCAAGATGTTTGGATCAATCTTCTTGCTCAGTTTCTTCAAGAACCATCTGCAAGTGTAGCCAGAAGAATTGCTGCTGTTTTGAAGGCACCAGAGGTTCACCGATTAAGTCGTCAAATGTTTTTCTATAGCACTTTTGTGCAGATGCTTCAATGCAGCTTCACAGAAGAAGGAGCGTAATATAGATCAGTTCTAGTGTGATGAGAATGTTTTGTGGAAAAGAATAGCTTTATGTTTTACATTTATTTAAATGACATGTAAAGTGTTTTGACAATCATTGGAAAAAGTTTTAGAATATTTTCATGTTTTAGATGTATGGGAAAACAAGAGCTCCCGGACGAAAAACCCACACTTGCAATTCCAATTCACATGGGGAGCTATACACGGAAGATACTCCACCCAAAGAGGCGTGGCCAGTGTGGAAGTTGCCTCACAGGGGGAATCAGGCCAGGTAAACTTAGGGCCAGTCCCATCATTTCCATGTGACTCGCTTAATCATGGAGTACCCTCGACAAGCTGAATCTGGAAAACAGAAAAAGAGATAAAAAGTATAGTTAATAAAACTGGAAGCTAGAGCTTCCTGAGCTGGAAGATATCGAGAAGCTGATTACCTGGGACTAAAACAGAGAGTACTGCTGCAGTAGAGGCAGAAGAACAATTAGGTGTTTTAATGCTAGTACATTGTACATTAACAGAAATAGATTTTATATTAACTTTTTGTTCAAAAGCCTGGTTAAAGAGATGGGTTTTAATCTAATCAAATGTACATAAAAATTGAACAATTTCCACCAAATGGGTGTCATTTCTGTCCCTGGGCCTTTTTTGTATAAATAATGATAAAAATTGCTTTATGAATAAATTTTATTACAAAGCAAAGTGCTTAAATATAAGCAAACTATTCCTATTGCTAATTTAAGCTATACAATTTAAAATTGGACAATCTATACATATATAATCCACACAAAAAAACACTAAAAAACAGCCTTCATTGCTTGTCCCCAATCTCCAATGCTCCACTTCATCAAAAAATATGATGATTAAGATCTAAGTATACTTTCTTAGATAAAACAAAAACATGTTACCCTAAACCATCTTCTTTCTGAAAAACTGTACAATTGCCCTGTCACTTTTTCTGCTGGGAGTTGCATCACTTGGATCTTTAGAAGGCCATGGGAAGAGCCAATCTCTCAATTTTCTTATTTACATATTTGATAATTTTGTGATGATATTGTGAAGCGTCATTTAAAAAAAGGCTCAAATTATTTCATTAGTTTTGTGTAATAATGCACTTATTTGGTAAATAACTAAATCTACGAATTCTTTGCTAAAAACTCAGTCCTGTTATTTAAATAAAGAAAGTACCAAAAATAGCACTATTTTTTAATATTATAAATCTAATAAAACATTTAAATAAGTTACATAAGATGCTCCAATACCCATTTGAAAAACTAATATAAATATAAGTATACCGTAAATATTATGAAAGGTTTCAAAAAGCAAATGTCACCCATTTGGTGGAATGGCTCATTTTTATTTTTAAAACTTTTACACTAACGTGTTTGAATCAACAAGCGACTAAATGTACTAATAAACAAACAAGCAAGCATCTCTTTTTCGCGGGTGGTGTTTTCACAGGCAACACGTGAAATTTAATCCGTGAGCGCCCCCCCGCGGATGAATACCTCAAAGACACTTGCACTCATCAGGCACTCGGCCACTCGCTCGCCCGTGTTGTGTATTGCGTCAGAGTGCGCGCGCGTGTGAGAGTGTGTTCGAACGTGTGCCTCTCTTTCTCATCGTAAACTTGGCATCCCGCATCACGGAGCACTTAACGAGCTCAGGAGAACACCTCACAGCACCGGAGCAAAGCCATGAAGCGAACGCGAGCCGTTCCTCCAACCCCTCGCACTATTTAACGGCACAAGGCATCGCTATTTCTTCAATGAGCCGGACGGGACAGGTGCACCGAGGGCACGGCGGTGTTATTTGAGAAATCCCGGACACAGAAGCAGCGCGTTGTAAAGTTGGACTCATAAATCCTTCGAGCCCTTACAAAGTCTCCTTTACGCGGGGGTTCTCTCGCGTTTTGTCTTGCGTAAAACACACACACAGCCCCGTAGAACCAGCAGCAGCAGCGGCGGCGGCGGCGGCGAGAGCAGAAACATTCGAGCTTTGTGCGTGACGTCTCGTGGTTGCACGCCTCGAGCAGATGGCTCCATTGATTTAGATGATCACTGGGAATCAGCATCAGGAGAGAAAGGACCATGTTGATGAAGGAGTACAGGATATGCATGCCACTCACGGTGGAGGAGGTGAGTCTTTAAGTTCATCTCGAGGTGGATGCACCGGTTACCGATGGCGTGCACGTCTACTCTAGAGAAAACGACTGAAACGGTTTTATTACATTTGGTAAAAAATCGGTGTCACTGTTAATCTTTCCGAACTTTCTGCTCTTCTGTGGTGATGCGCTTCACAAAGCCATTATTGTCTCCGCCTGGTGTCGCTGTGGAGCTCTCCAGGGCTTTGCTGTAAAATACACTGTAGTACTATGTGAAATAACAAGTCAGGGGAGCAAACCTGCAAACAAAAGAGTATTTGTACAATGTAATGCTGAGAAATGAAAAACTGCTCCTTATTTTCACATATGGAACAATAAAACCTTGCAAAGTTCGATTTTGTTTCTTTTAGTATGAGCATTTAGATTCTAATACAGCTTAGCTCCATCACCATGGTTCACCTTTGGTTTCCACTGGCTTCCAGTATCATCTCTGAAGTTTCACGCTGCAAGATTGTCAGAGCAGTCGTGTCGCAGATGCTTTCACACTCCTTGACTGTCTGAGGCAGCATCCAGTCGTTGCTGAATTCACTCCGCACGACTTTAGACATTTCCGTGTTGTCAAACTGTGTCTCGTGAGAATAATTTGAAAACAGAGCTGGGTCACGTGGGACAAAATGAAGCTCAAGATAGGGATTATTATCAAAAATGTTTTTAATTCATTTATTTGGAAAAGAAAACCCCCTTTGAACCGAAACCACAATTTATATTAATATTTATGCCCTTGCGTCTCTTCCGCAACTTCACGTTGCTCTGGAGGTGGCTTTCTCATTGGCTGCATATAATTCCAGACGTTATTTCAGTCGGAACACGTCACAATGTGACATTTTTGACATCGGCGACAGCTCCAGATATTTAGCACGCAGAATATCTCACGACCAGCCTGCGACTCTCTGGCAAGTCTCTGTATTTTTTTTACACGCTGTGCAATTGTCACGTGCATGAACGAGCCCCGAATGTGATACATGACATGATTGTTGTGGTCCCCACTCCGCGGTCCACAGAACAGTACTCACAAGTCAGTTGGCCTAGAGCAGTGGTTCTCAAACTTTTTTGGTCGAGCCCCCCATTAAACCTTTAAAAGAATCTGGGCCCCCCCAGATGTAAAATAATAATTATTTAATAATTAATTAATAATTATTTTAATGTAGAATAAATGTAACTACTCCTTAATGTTAAATGACATATTATTTATAACTTATTCAAGTGACAATTCAGTTACAAAGAAACAATTCTATGCTTGTTCTTTTAATATAAATCCTTTTGATTTTTGTCAGCGTATGAAAACCCACATAACTCCATTAATGAAGGATCAAACTGTCCAAGTGAATAAAGAAAAATAGCATTTTTGTAATTTGTTTAGCAAAAAAAACCACAGACTGAAGACGATGCATTTCGATCATCATCTTTTATCATCAGGCTCCAGAAACAGATCACAGATAAACTATTAGCTCCGCCCATTTCACATCTTGACATTTTAGCGTGAGAAATCGGAGGTGTGGCGTGAGAGATCACTCAAATGCGTGATTCTTACGTTCAATGTGTGAGAGCTCTGCAGTTTTACTCGTGAGAATGGATGCGTGCGGAAACATCGTTGCAGCTACCGTAGCCAAAGGCATTGTGGGAAATGTAGTTTTTTCCGTTTTTTTTTTTTTTTTTTTTTAGACACTCAAAACTTTTAAGCTCTCGTGGGCCACATTAGATTACATGGCCTTGAGTTTGACACATGCGCTCTACGTCTTTTGGCTGTTTATTTTTTTGCTCTTTTATTCTCATCTGCTGATGATCTGCGCCCCCCCTGCGGTGCCTGTGCGCCCCCCACTTTGAGAACCACTGGCCTAGAGGGTAACTCGAATGACTGGTAACTCATTCAATCCCCAGCTCCACTGGGTGTCGAGGGTGGGGTGGGTGTTGAAAGTTCACTCTCTCCCACCGATGACAAGCACACTCATGAGATATTCCAGTTGCGTGTGGAAACTTTCAGTGAAAAATATTCATGGAAACCCCACAAACAAACACTGCTGTCAGCACATGTATAGTTTTCATTTACAGTAATCCATTATAAAAAGTTATTTTACACAGAACTACAGTGGTACCGCAAAATATGATATTAATCCGTTTCAGGGTGGCGTTCGTATCTCAAATTTTGCCCATGTCAAAGTAAGTTTTACATGTAAAATCAGGTTCATATGTTTGAATTCTGCTCAGAATTTGCCTTAGTGATTGGTGCATACAAACAACATATAATAATTAACATGAAATAAGATAAAATTAAGGTAAACAAACTAAAGTAAGGCTAAATTGACATGTCATAGAAGAAATGACATAACAGACATACAATGAAAAGAACATAAAATGATTGGCGGATGTAAAGGTAAACAAAGACCCTTATGTGAATGGATGGAACAGTGTAATGATGTAACAGTAACAGGTATCACATGGGTCTGTGAGGTGTAAAGTAGTGCAAAAAAGTGCCTAATCCGTGCAACGGCTCTCAGAAACAACAGTATAAGTAGATAAAAAATGGAAAACCAGAGGAAATGCTTATGTGTTTCTTTATTCCTTGAATATACACATTGTTAGTGTAATAAATGATAATAAAACAATGAAACAGAATAAAATAAATGCAAAACAATGTGTACACAAACACGAAACCTTACATTGCGAGTGAAGCGATGTGGCGATGTGTCGGAGGAAGTGGAACGGATGCAGAAGTGGCACTACGTATGAAAGTTAAGAAATTTCACAAATTACGAACACCAACACGAAACAAAGCGCATGCGTAGACAGTATTGAAAAAGGGATATAGAGATATAGATAGGGGATATAGAGAGCACTTCTGAGAACACGTCACTGGGTTTCTCTAACTTGCGCTACAGATACTGTCCATATAGTTGGCTCTAGGGCTGAACGATATTGGAAAAAAATTACAATGCGATATTGTTTTCCAAACAATATATATTGCGATATTGAGAGCCATCAATCCAGGCTAAAGTCAATAATTACATATTAATAATTTCACTAATAAGCAAGCTTCATTACAAGTGACAAAAAGGTCACTTAATATTTTGTTGCAAAAAAAAAAAAAACATCTCAACCTATTGTGCATTAACTCAAAAAAGTTTTGTCTGAATAGGGCTTTTACAGATTATTTTATTTACAAAGGTCCGGGGTTTTTTTTTTTTCACTTTGGTGTGCCAAAAACGGCGTAAGAATGCGAGGAAATAAGGAAAAAAAGACGCATGTGCGCGAATGCGTAATAATAATCACGGACAGAACACGGTAAAAAAAAAAGTTAAATCTAACTCTAATAAACCTATTATTACTACTAAGACAATGATTATATTATTACATACAGTATAAATATTATATTTACAGTGAAATCTCCGCTAAACTGTTGCTAAATCGATCACAGGAAATCAATCATTTAAAGGGTTCACTTCTGTTGCCAACCCGGAAAAAACGTGCTCTTTGGACTTCCGTGTTTTTCCGTGTAACACAGAAAATTATAATCTATTAATGGTGTTCCCGCTCCTGCACGCTCCCGTTTATTTTCATTCCTGTCCCATCCCGATCACGAGATTAATAACATCCCACAGGAATCCCACGGGAATCACGAGACCCGCGGGAAATCCTGACAAATGTCATCCTCTATGAGGTGTCACACTGGCAAAGTCGCGCACCTCTTCATCACGCATTTTTAGTAGTGAATGGTTCCTGTGCCGCTACTCACCGCTCACAATCACTGTGCAGGCACGTGGAACGTACATGTCACCCCAGCAACAAGCCATTCAACAAACTCTTTTGCTACATGATGCTACCGTTCTGTTAAACACCATGGGCTTCTACACTCACATCGTATGTTCCGGCGATGTGACTATCAGGCATGCGCACATCGCGATATCGATGTCAAAACGATATCGATATCGTTCAGCCCTAGTTGGCTCTTTATCATGAAGCTATGTGGATGTACGTCACGCAATGCAATGATGCATGCAGTGATGGTTCTTTCTGGCCAATCAGTGAGCTCCACAACTGACCAGTCAGTGATCAACAGAATGTTGTGTTGCGCTTTTCTTTCCAACCAGAGAAAAGTATCAACTTGGCCTGCTTTTATAACCTCATCCAGTGGGTGTGAAATAAGTACAGTCAAAGGGTAGAAAGAAAAGGGGTCTGATTACGGCCTGCAGTAAGAGTAGTGGGCGTGGATCAATCTGTCAAACCCCATCCGTCTACGTCCTCTAACCCTACGCTAACTCAAGTGCTGTTGTCACTATATACAGGTGGGAGAATTAAAGCAACATTGTTAAACAAGACAATAAGGTGTAGAATGAGAGTATGTTTATGGCAAACTATTGCAGAAGATTAAAATGTACATTTTATGACATTGATCGTATTATCAGGAATAAAAAACCAAAGTGGTAAAGGTCGGCATTGGCCTCGATAAGCTGCACTGCACCTCAGAAGAGTCACGTGACCAATAATCTTGAAGGGGCATATACAGATTGGGCGTGGATTGACGGATCTCCTCCACCCCCTTCATATACACTTGGAAATTAAAAAACATAAGATTAATCAATTTTTACCCGGCCTGTAGCCTACCTGTACCTATAGCCTCAGACGGTAGGCCCTTTTTCTCCTGTGCTTTAAGTACATGTGCCTTTCGTAAATGCGGCGATACCAAAGTGTGGCTTTCATCCCGACGGGTTTGATCCTGTCATGGAACAGGCAACAAATAAATCAACATCCAGTAAAGAGAATCTCTCTTTTCCCACTCCATCTTACTCTCTTTCTTTCTCTTGAGAATGGAAAGAAACAAGCGACTACGGTAGTAAACAAACTGAAATTATGTGTGATGTTGTGCCATGTTTCGGTACCACAATATCTGCAGCCGTTGAATTGTGCTCCTACTTTAAACAGTGATCACCAGAGACTTAATGAACAACGTCATTCCCTAAACACTTCGTCATGAATGAGACATTTTCATATAACAATTTTTTTAGATTTAAATAATTTCAAAAAGTCCGTAAAGAAATCTTGAATTTACCAATAGCTGGAATTAACAGAAAACTGTGAATAATTGATACAAATTTTATAGTAAGTTCATTGGTTCATTACAATGCATCTACTCATAATAGAATACACAAATATTTTAGAAGCAACAAATATTGTTTAGATTTAGAATACACGAATATTTCAAAAGCAACATGTCCCAATGCTTGAAATGCAGGCGAAGCAGATTTAAGCGTAATATCTTGAATCCATGCACATAAATCTGCATATAAATCACACTGAACGAAAGTTACACCGTAATTGGATGGAGCACATCACACAATGGGATCCATTGGTGTTGCTTGGGTACAAAACTGAAGTGGAGGCGCTCTTCTCATGTAGTGGTTTTGTGCCCGTGCAGTCCATCTGCTCAATGCCAAAGACTACAGCTGTGTTTTTGCTCTTAATGGATAGGTATGTACGGTAAACCGAGTGAGGTTAACTCCTCATTAACATGGAGCTCCGTTTTATTGAGCTATAAATAGTGCTATAAAGTGTCTTTACAAATCAATTACCTTGTTTGCAGTGTGTTGATGCATCAGTGTGAATTTTAATAGAAGGTAAACCATCTGGGAACATTATGGATGATTGATTCACCTGGAAACGGTGGCAGTAGTGATGGCTGTATAAAATCTGTTGGATCAACTAAGGGCCTCTGGTGGGTTTGCAGAGCTGATTACAGGTCTTGGCGCACCAAATGTCTGAAAAGCATTGTTGCATTCACTGCCAGCTGTTTTACAGCATACACTTGCATCTTATCATGCCGTTAAGGACATACTTTTTGCTCTTAGAGACCAAAATAGCAGTAGAGGTTTCTGGAGTGACTCAGACCTGAGATTTAATCTTCAGACTTATTCAATTTGGATAATCAAATGTGAAAGAATGAGACTTCATTGTGGTTTAATAGTGTGCTGACCCTGATTATAGTTGATTAGTTGGATTTGACTTAAGTGGTAGATGGTTGGACGGGCTGATTGGGTTGGTGATTGGTTGAAAGGTTGATTGATGAGTAGATGATTTGATGGGTTGATTTGTTATATAATTGGATATATTGATTGAGGGCTTAATTAACAGGGGATGGATTGTTAAATTGAGTACAGTGGTACCCCGAGATAAGAAATTAAACCGTTCCAGGGTGACGTTCGTATCTCGAAGCAAATTTTTACATGTAAAACGCCTAATCCGTGCAACGGCTCTCAGAAACAACAGAATAAGTAGATGAAAAAAATGGAAAACCAGAGAAAAATCAATAACGTATCTTCAATCCTTAAATCTACAGATTATTAATGTAATAAATGATGATAAAACAGAATAAAACACACGCAAAATATGTTATAATCGCGAGTGAAGCGATGTCTCTGAGGAGGAGGAACGGATGGCAGAAAACATTATGGCACTACATTCATTCATTCATTTTCAAACCCGCTTATTCCCTTCCGGGGTCACGGGGGTTTGCCGGTGCCTATCTCCAGCACTCATTTTTGGTTTACATTAAAACAATTCTTCCGCAGTGAGCAGATTAGCGCAGGAACAGAGGGATTTAAGGCAGGCTAATTCACGGGTACCTTGGGGTCCAAAAACCAGCAACAGCTGTCTGAAGACTGAGCAATAGAGATCTTATGTTTCACATGTGGCATAATAACATCTGATAAAACATTGCATTTTTATTTACCTTTCTTTTTCCATCTCTGTCATATTCGTCAGCAAAGCCAGCAACAAAGTAGTCGTCATTGTCTCATAGCACTGACAATTCCTCCATTGGCTCAGTGAAACATGAGAAGTCCCTCCCTCCTCTATCTTTAGCGCTCACTGATTGGATATTTACACAAAGGATCAGTTTATTGTTTGGATATTTGCTCGTGGATATGCGTTTCTTTTCTTGACATCTACCTTTTCACATGTGAAACTAATAATAATACTTAAAGGAGTTATTCTAGTGAGAAACTGAAAAACCGCAGTTCACAAGAGCGAGTATTGTGGTATCCCTAGACCTCGTCAATTTTGTTACTAAAGATGCATTATAGATATTACAGATCAAAGTTCCTCCCAGCTGAACTTTCAATCGAAGGGGAGTCTTTAATCACACTGTGTTTGATTTGATTGGAAATACTGGGTGAAAAATTGATGGAAGATGGTTTGAATGTGCGATTTTTGTAAGATTAGGGTGAGAATTGATGTGAGATATGTTTTGTTAGTTTGGATTGGTTGGTTGATAGGATGTCTAGATTGATAGGGTGAGTTAATGATGGGTGGGTGAGTGATGGGACAGTCACAGATTCATTGACTTGAATGGGATTCTATGTGGTGATGCGAAAGTGTAAGTGTGATTCTAATCCGGATTCAGCTGGGAGGAACCTTGACCACCGATATCGGGTCAGGTAATGTGTCTTGAGCCACCACATTGGCGAGGTCAGTTCCAGGAGCTTTTTTTGATTGCTCAATATGAAGCAAACATTAATTTTTAGGACGTCAGTAGTGCATCCACAAGTTATATAGTGAATTGTTTTTAATTGAAGCTGCTTTGTGGGCGGGCTCATAACGCACACAATCACATGCTGTGAAATTCCTCATTGTTCAGGAGCAGTGTGACTGTCTCATAAATGATGGGTGGATGAGTTGATGGGATGACTGGGTGAATAATTGGTGTGTTGATTGGTTGTCTAGATCAATGGGGTGAGCAAATGATGGGTGGAGGATTTTGATGAAATTAATGGAAAAAATAATGAGTGGATGGATTAATTATCGGTCACATGATTGTGTTCATGGAATACAAGATATATATATATATTTTTTTTTTTTTTCAGGACAAACGCATACCCTTTTTTTCATCTGATTCTTATGGGCTTTTTTTAAAATGTGTTTTTGGCCATTTTTCCTAATGTTGCTGTAATTAAAATGATTCTTTGATGTGTTTAATTTTTTGCTGAGAAGTAGAGCAATGAACCTTTGATGCCCTTGAGCCATTAATGTGAAACCAGACAGGGTATTTCACTTTTCTGTTCTGTGCTTTAATGGGATATTCTTTCTGCTGAAACTCAAGGCTCTCTTGATAATAGAATGACATTCGCCGAGGACTGATGATTTTCAGTCGTCTCTTATCAAGCTCAATAAATAAGCTTTAGGATTTCATTACCGAACACCCTGCATTTTTGAAAGGCCTCTGTGATCTTACACATATCTTTTCTCTCAAGTAAGAATGAAATAATAACATCTGGGTCTTATGGAATAATTCTTTCTGTGCATTTTTTTGTCTGTTACAAAATCTCATAGTCACAGACCTCAATTCTGCATATAAGCTCTGATCTGCTTATTTTAATCCAAAACTGATGAATTAAAATGACTATTCTGTACAGTTTTGTCCTCAAATGTACATCACTGAAGGAAACAAATGTCTTGCTTTTGAGTAAAAGGGTGAAATGAGAAAATGGTGTTAATATAAAAATTCTACTGTTCATTTTTCTAATGTTTTAAACACATTGAACCCAAACTTCAATCTGGTTTGGGGTGAGAAAATGTTTGCAGAACTGCCCATAAATTCTTGGAAACCCAGTAAACCCAATACAATGGCAATTCTTGAATACTTAAACAAATGGCTGGTTTTTCACCGAAAAAATAATTTATTGTAAAATTTCAATTCTTTTGTGAAGCAATGTTCTGAATAATGAAAGTTGTAAAACAGAAGTCATAACATGAGGATATCTTGATTCGTATTTCGGTTGTGAAGTATCCAGCTTCAACACCTCCTCTTTATCACGTACTGTCAGAGCCATCCTCCTCCTTGACAGCCTCTTCTCTTTCTTCCACATTTATTCTTGGAGATGAGAGTTTGAAAGTGCTTGTCAGAAGAGAAGAGAGTGGGTGCTTCCTCCATTACTCACCATCCTTTTTCAAGCTCCAGATAGGAGCCTTCTGCAATATCATTTATGTTTTCGTGCATATGTTGCGTGGTGTCAAAAATAGTAACACAAGCATGTTTAATGCCCTTTTCCTAAAGCACTATTGTCCAGTTCTGTCAAGATCCAATTACTCAAACGAGCATTGGGTTTATGTATCATTAGCAAGTTGGGGTTTCAATATATTGTCTACATGTTCCTCCTCTCAACTGTGGTGGGGCATGAGAAAATGGGTGTGATCATGGGACCAAACACACATTGGAGATGAGTGCCACCATTCCCATAGAGGCTCTTTTTGGGGAGCGCTTCTACATGAAGAGGAGCCTGCTGATGGGGTTCAGGCTGTCTCCACCGGGGAGATGGTTTGTGCAAGTACAGCTGCAAAAATACAGGACTGCTGTAATGGCTGCCGGCCTATAAACAACTCAATGTCTTAAGAAAGACATCTTTAGGAATAATGTTACACTTATATACAAAGCATCAGAGCCCTTCATTAGAAGTAGGTTTCTGGATGATTTGAGAATCACATTTTAATTCAATGAAGTCGATCGAGGGCTCAACTCGTTAACTAATAATATAAATGCCAGTTTCAGTGAGCAGCTAAGTTTCTAACAATCTTATGTGAAAAGTAATCCAGAGTATTTTAAAAATCGTTTTGTCAGTATCAGATTTTCTCATTATACATTATACCAGTCATGACTTAATAAAAGTCAGTTAGTCTATCAAAAGCATTGGTTGAATATTGTCTGTTGAATGTGCTGCATCCTTATATGAAAAATCTGAGTAGTGGTAGGGGGTTATGTTGCTCTGTGCACCACTCAAATGTAAAACTGCACTAAAAGCTTTTTGGATTTGCTCAGCATTTACCATTTACTCTTATAAATGGATTGATGTTTGGTTTAGAGCACTAATGCGTTTTGGATGTAGCCTTTTTTCCAACTTGGAGTTAATTAGATTTTTGTCAAGTAAAGTTTCCATTACAGAGATGCATAAATACATGGTTTTTAAATACATTCCACTATACTAATCTTTACTGTACGGCTTCATTTGTGTGAAATTACTTCTACAGCATTGCAGAATTCTGTTGAAACACATAGTGAAACTGTGCTTACTAATACAATTCTCGACACTATGCGCCCTAAGTCGTAAATTGGTCATGACACTAATTTGTTGGTTAGTCTAGACACTAAGTTGTGAGATGAGCCTGATGCTGTACATCCCAAACTCGCATCTTGGTCATAGCCTTGTACTATCTGTTCTTAGCCTGTGTCATGGCCTCAACACTGCTGGCCAAAGTCGTGTCCTGTTCTCCCCTGCTGGACCAAGTCGTGTCCTGCTCTCCCCTGCTGGCCCTCCCGAGTCGTGTCCTGCTCTCCCCTGCTGGCCCTCCCGAGTCGTGTCCTGCTCTCCCCTGCTGGACCAAGTTGTACCCTGTCCTCCCCTGCTGGCCCTCCCAAGTCGTGTCCTGTTCTCCCCTGCTGGCCCCTCCAAGTTGTGTCCTGTTCTCCCCTGCTGGCCCTCCCAAGTCGTGTCCTGTTCTCCCCTGCTGGCCCTCCCAAGTCGTGTCCTGTTCTCCCCTGCTGGCCCAAGTCGAGTCCTGTTCTCCCCTGTTGGCCAAAGTCGTGTCCTGTTCTCCCCTGCTGGACCAAGTCGTAGCCTGTTCTCCCCTGTGCCCCCTATGTCGTGGGTTGGTCTCGACACTATGCGCCCTAAGTCGTAAATTGGTCATGACACTAATTTGTTGGTTAGTCTAGACACTAAGTTGTGAGATGAGCCTGATGCTGTACATCCCAAACTCGCATCTTGGTCTCTATGCTGTTCATCCCAAGTCATGTCTTGGTCTCCCTAAGTCGTGGGCTGATCTCGACACTGTGCTCCCAAAGTTGTAGGATATTCTTCACATCTAGCGCTTTAAGTCATCAGTTGGTCCCGACACTGCGTGCACCAAAGTCGTGGGTTGCTCTCCACTCTGTCCACCCTAAGTCATGTCTTGGTCTATATTCTTATCGCCCCAAGATGTGTGTTGGTCTCGACACTTTTCCCCAAAGTCGTGTTGTGGACACCATTTTTCTCAGCCATGTCTTGGTCTCAACACTGTCCGCTCTCTGTCAATGTTTTGGTTTCAACACGGTCGGCTTTGATCCTGTGTCTTGGTGCCAACATTGTCTGCACTCAGTCTGTGTTTTGTTCTGCACACTGTCTGCTATCTGTCCATGTTTTGGTCTTGAAGTGGTCCTTTCTGTCTGTGTCTTGGTCTTGACAATCTCTTGTTCTCAACATGGTCCACCCCCCCGGCCATGTATTAGTCTCAATTGTCCTCCCTTAGCCAATGAATTTGTCCCGACAATCCTCTTCAAATGGCAATCTTGGTCTCATCAATGACTTGGTTTTGATTTAGTTCTCCAGCACAAAACTGAAACCATCTTTCAGTCTTTTTCAAGTTGACTGTAACATGCATCAGATACAGGCAGTATTGTTCCATAGTGAGCTGATGCAGACTCTCCTGGAGGTTTAGCTCCCACTTAGGGCTGGGCGATATATCGATATTAAAAATATATCGATATATTTTTAAACGAGATATGAAATTTGACCATATCGCATATATCGATATAGGCTGCGTAGTTCAAACTGCGCTGTGAGCCTTGCTCCAGCAAACTGCTTTAACCCGGAGCTCTCAGCACTACTTCGCGCACCCCTGGCCACGCCCCTCCTATTTCAGGCACAGAGAGGGGAGGGGCTGGACTCTGGAGCAGACAATCCGCCGGCACTCTTCAACAAACATGGAGGAAGCAACAACATCTGCTGAGCATGCGGAGAAATTAGTTGGTAAACAAAAAAGTAGCGGCTCAGTAATATGGAGATGGTTCGGATTCAAAGTTTCTGATGAGAAACAAAACCATGTCATATGTAGGGAGTGCCATAAAGAAGTTACAGCCAGGGGTGGAAGCACTACAAATCTTTTTCACCATCTAAAACAGTGGCACAAACTGCAGTATGAAGAGTGTGTGAAACTGCGCGCTACCGAGGCCCCAGCTGCAAGCCAACCACAACCCGCAAAAGCTCCAGCCCCGACACAAAGCTCCCTTCAAGCTTCATTTTCCCGCGGTGTACCGTTGTTGTGCCATATTTCGACTCCCCGGCAGATTCCGACTCCCCTCTTGCGTGAACGCGCATTCAATCACGTGATTACACAGACTAAGCCAATGAGAGTTCACATAAAATGTTTACTCGTGAAAAAGTTTTAATTTTTATTTTGCTTATATGCCGCGTAGATGTCAAATTTACTTGTAACACATTGTAAAACTATAAATATTGTTTAAAAAGTTTAAAAAGAATGCAATCGCCTAAGTTGCTTACAGCATTGAATATTTTAATAATTTATGAATGTACAGCATTATACAAACTTTAGATTTTTATATTTTATTTGCATATTCAAATATATTTATATTTTATTCCCAAAAACAAGGGAACAGCTGAGTATTGTTTCATCCGGCCAGTTTAAATAAAACTACTTGTGAAATGTCATATTTGGGTTTGACTGTGACTAAACAATTGCTCTCACTTTTTGATAAAAATATCGGGATATATATCGTATATCGATATTCAGCCTAAATATATCGGGATATGACTTTTGGTCCATATCGCCCAGCCCTACTCCCACTTGAGTTTGACTCTAGTGCAGGTATAAACTCTTAATTAAAAAGGTCTAAGACAAAAGGCTTGTTCATGAGTAGCGTAGCAGAGGTTGAGAGATAGCAGAGTTGGAATGGAGAGAGATTGGGTAAACACTGGATTTAGCAAAGGTCATTATCTCTTCAGAAAGGGTGGCTAAGGTGACTGCTTGGCTAGTGACATAATTACCCTAGATCATTTAATCTGTTTGCGGTGCATAAAATGTGTTTATGTGGAGCTTGATTTATTGCTAGTATCTTGATTTTATATGATTACAACAGTCTTAGCATCATTAAAATAGTCTCATTGTCAGTCCGCAATTATCAAATAACCCAAATAAAGCTTTTATGACCAAGTAGTCTTTAAATAGAACAGAAAAAGCTTGAGTCTGAAAATGTTCTAATAAATGATTTTACTTGAAGAATGTTGGTATTTGCCCTGCCTTGTTGGATATTAACCTCTTAAGCCCTGAGGCCTATTTTCCGAAAATCCTATACCTTCACTTTATAAGGCATTTCTCAGCTTTTACAAGGTCTAAACTGCAAATCTTGGTATCAAAATGAAGATGGGTTCTTGGGGGGTGGTGTGGATGAGTTAATTTGACAGTCAAGAACACTGGGTAAGAGTAATTGATGTTGGAATGGCCAAAAAATGAACTCCGCCAAAAAAAACAAAAAAACAAACACATTTCCTCTAATATCTCCTTATTTTACTTGTAAACAAGCAAATAAACACAATCAATTGTAACCACTACATGTCAAGGTCATCTGTATCAAGTTTGGTGTCCATACTACAAGAAACTAATATTCTGTACAGGTTTTGATTGAACAAAGTTCAGGCGTAATCCATTTTGGCAAAGTTTGGCACAATTTGGCACAGTAATTGAAATATGGAAAAAATCTTGTCCAAAGCTTCCGCTACGTTCATGGTCTTCTTTTCTTGCTTACGGGACATGATTTCAGCAAAAAAAACTCCTAAAGAAACGCTGTAAAAGGGGGGTGGAAGCACCTTTACGCTGCCTCCGTCCTATTTATACCGCTTCCAACCTTGAGACTTCCCCGTGTGCCCACCCCTCGACCGTCTGTCTAATCCGGGAGCTCTATACCTCGTTGGAAAGCTTTGAATCTGTAGAATCCAATGATATCCACCATTTTGGGACGGACAGGTTCCCCGACGAATCACAGGACACGGAGCGTGGAGAGGGCTGCTTTTATGCACGGGGAGTGTTTCCATATTTGGTCATGTTATTCTTAGAAAAGAGATCGGGAAGAGACCCAAAATGGAGTTTTCGTAAAGTTATTGACCGGATATAACAACAAACTGACTTTTATCGCTATGGAAAAAACTTTTGTTGAAAAAACGGCAAAGGTAAGACAAGATTTACATGCTTGATTAGTTTTTGCTGGCGTTTTTTTTCGGGGAACTTTCGCTCCCTGCTCTGAAATACTTTGTACAATGTAAATGAATTGCATATCGCTGGATTCAGCTGGTTGTTAGCTTTCATTTGATGCCATGGTTTTGGTGTTTCCGTTTATATTGTGGATACATATCGCACAGAAACAAAAACTTGGTCATGAATTAAACTCCGAACATGTTGTTGTTTATTTGCATGGCGTTCGAGCTGTGGTTCACGGACATGAAATTGAATTAGATTCAATTAGCTATGAGCGGAAATATAATGCACAAGGGGGCAAGTCCCCGGTAAGAGGTTAAGTTAATTTATTACAGCAAATTGTAAATTAGTAAAAACGGTCAAAAATGCATATTATATTCACATAATAAACACTGGTTGGAAACATCAAGATGCGTATACATTTTGAAAATGCTCAAAATGCTCCGGTTACTCTATGGTTACGTTCTACTGTCTCCAAGATAATATAGCCAAAGCACCATCCAGCAGCTGTAAAAGGCATTTATACGCAGCCTCGTATATACACAGTTCAATCCGAAATCACGCTTAAGTCTGGCTCATGCAAATACTTTTTAAGCTCCTCCTCTCATTAGACATGTTGGGATGCAGGATACAGGGGACGTGTGGATATGAGTCAGAACTGCATACTTCTAATATTCACCGAGCATAAACGCTTGTATTTTAGTGGAACACTTACCTTTCTACAAGAAGCTGCAGCTGTGTTGTGCAGCTTTTAATTTTGTTTTGCGCCTCTACATTAAGCATCTCTGCAGTACTGAGTCCATTAATCTCCACGATGATGTCACCAGGCTCAAGACATGCTGTTTCGGCTTTACTGCCAGTGTTAACCTTGGGATGCAAACAATAAAGGAATCAGAACACTGAAGCACTTAACACATAAGCATCATTTATAGACTTTTATAGACAGTTGCATCCCCGCAAAATTGGAAGTTAACCCAAAGAAACAAAACTAATACACCAAGAGCAAACAAAATGGGACAGAGTTTTTAGCAGGTAAATGTGTTCAGGAATAGCATCGGACTGAAAAACATGTTTTGGTCTATGATTTTTTACAATAAGGTGGAACTGTCAGCAAATAGTTACTGACACCTACAAAGTTTGCAAATATGATAAGCAGATGGCAAGATAGAACTTGGCATGATGCAACCAAACTAGTCTTTGTATTATAAAAAAAAATAATAATAAAATAAAATTCTGTCAATGCTAAAGGTCTGAAGAATTTTGTAAGAAATGAACTAACATTTTAGGAGGAATTGGAAAAAGTCTTTGACCTAATTCAATATGGCGGACAGGAAGTTGAGTCAACTATTGGAGACTGGATTTTTTACAAAAAGCTACAGCTATCAAATATTGTTAGAATTTTTTTATTAATTCCATTAAATTTGCATTAAAGTTGGCAGGGACTAAATATTCGTTATTTTGTCAAAAATGAACTTCTGCCATTTTATTTTAATGCGTTCTCAAAATTGGATATGGTTCAACTCGGACTGATAAACTGAACTATTTCTTTAAGGACAAGCTGTCTCAACAATTGTTTAGAGATTTAAGCCTAAATTCCCAGTTTCATATCTCCAGACCACAGGGGGACACTATACTGAAACTGTGCATGCAACTTCAGATCATGGTTGTTGCAACATACACCAAGTTTGGTGTCAATACATTAAAGCATCGCAGAGTTAGAGCATTATGTTAAAATTATTTGTAGTTATAAACTTGAATTGGAATGTTTAAGTTCCAGAATTTCAGTACAATCAGAAGATTATCTTGACCAAATTCTGTGAAAATCAAACATATGCACTAGTTTTTCCTATGATTCTACACACATCGGTCCAATTTTTCGATGGGAAGTTTAATGCGACAACGCGTTTCGATCGAAAACCTATATGAGAGCTGACACATCTGATTGAAAGAGTGGTGCCAACTTTTGGATTGTCATAGTGGAATTGTTTTAGACAAGGCGAATGACCAATAAAAGTTGGCTCTTTGATGATGTGAGTAGGACATAAAAGTGCCGTTAAGAGGCGCTCCCACATTTTCATATTTTTGTCAAACCACTCCCTGCGATCAACAGAATAAACCGCTTGCCATCCAGGATTTTTTCTATGTATTCTTTGATTTCATCTCTGTCGTTGTCTTCTTTCCTGTTTCCACTCGTTGTGGGGAGTACATCTGCTGTACCACAAATGCCATCTTCTGGCAGGGAGCGTCATTGCATCAATATTTCCTCAAACCAGACAAAGAGCAGCCAATTGAGAAGCCATCTGAAGATTTAGTGCGAGTCTCAACTCGGATTGGTGTGTAGAGGTCTTTAGGGCTCAAAGGTTATCAGCATAAACCTAAGCTCAATGTTGGACTAGGGGTGGCGCAAGAGAGTTTGGGTTACGGACTCAATCTTTTTAAAACTTTATTTGATGTGGTTCTGTGAGCTGCCATTGAAGCAGTGGAAAAACATGGAAGAAGAAGAAAACCAACAGAAACAACAAAGAATGAGAAAATGTAAAGGACATGGAAATATAGCTGTGATCTTTTAGCCTTATCTTTTAGTTTGGATAACTTACACTGAAACCAAACAGCTTGATCAGGTTACATATTGTATTTTAGACCTATAATGAAGGCCTTCTAGTGGTGTTTAAGTTGGCATGATTCCTACAAAAAACTGAGCAAGGGCTGCATTAGAGGAGGAAGCAATGCCTCAATTAGAAAAACACACGCAGGTCCTGTGGACTGTCACTTTGGGGTTTTTGTTGGCTGAATGCAGGAGCTATGTTCATAGACATGCACCAGTGCCAATTAACTGTTACTACAGAGACAAATACTGAACCATGTCTCATGTCATCAAATCATGCTCCAATTCAACCAGGGTTCTTAGATCAATGCTTTTGGAAAACAGTGCCCCAAAGGACTGATTCATTCAGTTTATTTCACAACAGTTTCATAATTCAAGGCTGGATTAAACTCAAAGATCACAAAACAATTTGGTGCAAAAGATTTGTGCCCATTGTATGTTTATATTGGATTTTTAAATGGTGCAAAGCAAAATGATTGTATTATGTATATATGTTTAGAGTTTTTTTTAGCAAAATGCTCCATAATTTGAGTAAAAAGGTGTTTTCTTTATCTCAAAGTTGTAAACTTTGTTATCTCAAAAACAAACATATATAACTTATAAATTCAAGTGCAGATTTTAGTATTTAAAGATATATTTTACAAATAAAAAGTTTTTTTCTCCAAAACGAGATAATTCGAAAAGTTATATAAATATTTTTTTTCACAAAGCGCTATAAGGCAACATTCATTTTAAATCAAGTGGAGTAATGCCACTTGCTTTCCCACACGGTCTGCTTAGGGCACCAACTACAAGAAGGGGGGAGGGGGGGATATACCATTATCCTGTCTGATCACAACAAAAAATGTTAGTGTTCATTAGAATTGTTATATGCCTACATACGTGTATATTTTATTTCTAAACATTTTAAACGATAGAGTTATATAAATACGAGTTGAAGCTTAGTGGACCACCTTAAAAAGATGCGACACCACCGGCGTAATCTCACTCCGCCATGTTCACGCTATTGAAGGAGATCTTTGTGGTTTCTTATTCACGGCAGGTTTACCATTTAATTTTCAAGCTTTGGACAGTGTGCTGTCATGAACTCGAATATTTCACAGTTCTCTCTCTCTCTCATCGTATTTATGAAAACAGCTACAAACGTAAACATGTTGTTTTATGTCCCTCCTCGTACCCCCTCCCCCCGCCTCCCTGGTGGGGCCGCGGCCGGGCCCGGGTCTGGGGGCATTGCCGCCGGGGGCTGTGCGGGTGGCGGTGGTCGCAGGTGGGGCCTGCTGGGGCCACCCCGTACTGTGGGGGGGGGCCGGTCCGGCTGCGTGGCGGGTGCACCCCCGCTGTCTCGCTTCCGGGTACGGGGCATTTCTCTCTGGGGGTGCTGACTGTTCCCGGTGGGGCGGGGTGGGATGCTCAGGCTCGGGAGTCCGGGGCCCCAGTCATTTCGACCCACGGGGGGTGGAATGATCCACCGGGTCATTTCGAACTGGTTGCAGAGCCGGTTCTGTGTCGGATCTCGCAGCGCACTTGGGCATAGAGGAGTGAGGGTGATAAATGGGAAGTTGGTCGGCCATGTGCTGCAAGCGCTTGTTTGTTGGATATCTGCGGATCGGGTCAGTGTGTGTGGTTCATCCAGCTCGCTGTTTGTGATCTTTGGTATATTTTGTATTTATCTTACCATGTAGCTGAGTTGTATTTTAAAGTGTACAACACTATAATGACCCCACATTAATCATTGGCTTTGTGTGTATGTATATTTAATCATGTATGTATGTGTGCCTGAATATACAAACTGCAATAACTGTTCTGCATGAACGATAACAAACGGACATGGACAAAACGAACTGTTACTAGGACTTATGCGTTATGTTCAGGTAGGTATTTATTTATTTTATTTTTATTCATTTACTTTATTTTTTTTAATTATTATTATTTTTTTTCTTTCTTTTTTATTTTTTTTCACTCGTGTACCTTCACCCTTCCCCAATCCTTTATATAGATTGACTAGACACAATTGTGCTTTGAGGTCCAATTTCTCATTTTGTCTTATAAATGCATCAAAAACTCTCTACATCATTATAGTAAGTATTTTTGACTGTCCGAATCCAGACTTTAAGAATATTTTTTTCTGGTATTTTTTAGTTATTCCATCCTGAACTAGTATTTTTTTTTGTGGGGAAAATGCATTTACTGTTATGTTTGTGTTACACACAAAAAGTGTGATGGTAAGCTTTGAGGCTGCATTTCTCGTTTTCTCTTCTGGATGCACGTAAAAACTCTCGATATCATTATAGCAAGTATTATTTACAATGAATACAAAATGTAAGAATATTCTAATGTAGCACTTTTGAGTTATTCCATCCTGAACTTGGCTTTTAGAGGACAAAAGCCTACTTAGTGAAATTTTGTGCTGGGCACATTATGGGGGCATAATAAACATTTCCGCTCAGGTCATCCATTTGGCTATTTATCAACTGGCAAGCCGGTTTGAGAATAAAATGGTTAAACAGTGTCAAAACCAACATATTTAACTTAAAGCTTCGATCCAGAGTTTTGAGAAAAAAAGCGACTGGCGTTTATCAAAGAATGGAAAGAAACAGACAAACCAAGACTGCATTACATGCTGTATACCTCCTGCAGTGTGTTTTTCTTTTTTTTCATTATTAATAATAGGCAAATGTGACAAAAATGCACAGTTCAGCACATTTGGCACTTTATTGTTTTTAATGGCTTTATCCCATTTTGGAACCAAACTCCTCGTGATACTAAAAAACAGAAAAAAGGCGTGGAAATATTTTCCTTATTTAGGCTACTGTATGGACTGAAAAAAGCTAGAAGAAGCTCAAACAAATTTATACATTGTCCCAGTAGTGCTTTTGATTGTTTATCCATATTCCTTTGGTTCAGAGGTGTCTCTAACAAAGCATTAGTTGATGGTAATTAACTTTATCTCTGATTGCCCAGTTGCTTCGATAGCATTACCCATCTCACCATGATGATCAATGGAGCCCACTTGCAAACAGCAGTGCTCCTCTGGTCAGAAATCCCATAGTGATTACACTTCAGGTCCTACAATGTTTTTTTAACTCAATTTGTTTGATATCTTTGGGACATCAAACAAAAAGACAAACTGCACCAAGATATATTTTTTGTCTTTAACGTCTTTGAAGATTACATCACTCTGTAATAGATTAGCAGTCACTGCACATTAGCACAAAACCTTTTACAGCCTTTCTGAAACCACACTGGAAGGGAAAATGGGAAGATAGTTACGACTTGGTTGAATCCAGTGGTCTTTCTAATTGCAATGCAAATGTGACCAAGAACCAAATGGAATATTCTAATGGTCCCCTTTCATTAAAAACACTGCAGTTTATTTATGGATGATTTATTTAAGGAAAAGAGCTTTTAAATTGAGGCATGGTTTTGTTCTTTGAAAACGCCCACCAGACTAGGTGCAAGCAGATCCTTAATTTGTAGAAAAATATTATTTCCAGACCTCAATTAAAGGATGAAATGCCGCAGATTTAGAAAAACTGAAACATTGGAAAAATGTTAATAGCTTTATCTACATTTTGATCCTCTGCACATTTTTGCTAGCCTACAGAAAAACCACTGATCAGTTCATTAATGAAATTGTAGATTCTTGGGCTTTACCAAATATCAAATTAGTCTTAAAATAAATGCTGATTAGTTTATTACATTATATATGGAGTGAATTTAACCCTTAGAGGTCCGGAGGCTCTTTGAACATTTCTAACGACTTTACAATTTGTTCTAATAAATTACCTTTAAACCATTTTTTGTGGCAATGCTTGATGTCAATTTAATAGACAAAACCCCAGATTCTTTCTTTTTTTAACAAATATTATTGCTTACATTACACAAAAGACCTGAAATTGTAACAAAAAAAATACAATTCCGTTTGTGTCAATTCTTTTAAATCAAAAATCTAAAATGTTGTTTTTATGTTTTATAATAAAATTCACAATGTTAAGACAAAATAAAAATTATAAATCCCCCCAAAAAGGAAAGACAAGGGCAAACCAATGTAAATATTGTATTAAAAAAGATGAACCTTTCCTAAACCAAGTACTTTTTGTGCCATTGTGCTTTTTTGTGCCAGAATTTTGAAAACACAAGCGTTCTCACAGGTCTTGTACTTCCCAGGGATATTCTTTCTTTTTACCACTAGATGGCACTGATCTGGGGTCTGTAAAATTAAACTGAAAGACATAAATTTGAATTACCTTGCAAATTTTGTATTAAAACTCTTTTAATGTTCATTTAAAATGAAAAATATTGGAACTAATACCCTGATGGTTTATGTTTTAAATATTTAGTTATCTTTTTTTTTGTAATGAAAAAAAAATAAAATGTAATACTCTGAATTTTATTTCTGTACATTTTCAGGTTTCTATAGGCGTAACTGAAGAATAAAAAGCAACACAGCTACAAACAAGCTCATAAAAGTTTTTTGTGGTTTTTATTTAATCTACAGTTAGATATACATATGGAAAAAAATACATTTTTAAATACAACCAGCCAATCGAAATCAGTGACTAAACAACTCTGCGGGGTTCATCAACATCAATAATCAATTCAAAAGTAAAGATGTTGTTAAAAGTTTGGGACTAAAGGTACCTTGGAAACTGTTATGGACTTCTTGAAGTCCCGCCCTCCAGATATTCTGAAGCCCCATGGGGACGGGCCAATGAGGTTCATTGTAAACGGCATCATGTGACCAGAGACTGCAGTACAACCCTCTCAGGAGATCTGCGTAGTTGAAAAAAAATGTCAAGTCAAAATAGAAAGCTATAAAAGTGAAAATCAGACAGGTCAAGTTTAATTTGAGCTCAAATACCAGAGATGTATCTCATTGTTTCCACATCTCTGAGCCACTGGCAGCCTTTGAAAGGTAAACCGCCTTCACCTGCTCTTCAAAGCACCTTTCATCATCTTCCACATGACTGCTACTCAAAACCACAAACAAAAACTGTAGAAACCAGGAATCATTTAACAGCTAACCTGGGAGTTTGTTATTAAAGGTGTTCCACGACTGACAAGTGTGAGAAACTTGTCTGAATTAAGATTACACCACAATCTAAAGAAACACATAAACATATTTAAACTACAGAGGAAATTTTTGGGATTCGATTTTTTTTAATCGCACGGCAATGCTTTTCTTACTGGAATTCCTTCTTGGAACCTCTACAGATAAAAGAACTCAGCAGCTTGTTTTCATGGAACTCTGAAGAGATTTCTCTCTTTATCTCTTTCCACTGGCTCCCCACTGCAGCCCCTGTAAAGTTTAAAATGCTGATCTCAAATAGGTAGTAAATCTCTCGACAGAACGTTTTCATTCACTGTTCCGGATGGTGGAAAACTCTTATACGCACAACTAAAAACTTCTTTTTGACAGCACTTACAGGCTTAATTAAATAGCACCTAATAGTAGAATCAGCCAAAACCTCTTCTATGAGCCTAATGATGAAGTGACCCTTTATTGCAAATTGATCGTTGCATTTTTCTTTTCTCCTGTTTTGTAGCTCACTTTGGATAAAAGTTGATAAAATGACAACACTTTTTTGTCATCATTATGTATTATTGATTAAAAAAAAGAGAGAAAATTGTGTTTAATATGTGGAAAAACAAAGTACAAATCAAACAAAAACACATGAAATCTTTTGGAATTTGTGTGCCAATGTATATAACACTGCAACAAGCCATTAAGAGAGCCGGGGTAATGGTGTGTATTACTTGCATTTGTTTAGAATATCAAATAAAGAAGAAATGGCCACATGGTTCCAACCCTTTAGTTTTAAACTGCACCATGTGGGACTAAGGCACATGCGCTTGATTCCATTTCTTTATGCACAACAATCTTAAAATATTATTATTGCAGTATCAAATCCAACCAACTGTGATTTGATTTTATGGATCAAAAAAGTCCATAAAATGACATCATTCCTCCTCATTTGTACAAAGTGAGTTCAAACTCATTTTATTTTAAGAACCATCTAAAAGTATCACTCATGTGATTGTAGCGCTGAAAAAAATGATCATATTATAGAGAGCACAAATATACATTTCAAATTCATTCATGCGTTCCTGAATTTTTTTACGGTATATCGGACTGGTTTAATGCAGACAAATCTTTTTATCGCCCTAAAAATATGCCTCATTAGAGCACTGGAGCCCAAATAGTAGGCTTGGTGTAGGAACCTTGTCTTGATAAACTCATGTATGTTGAAAGCTTTCTTGTTCTTACTTCTAACTTGTTTTGCAAGCTTGCGGGTTACATTTTGAAGAGCAAACTGAAAGAATTGTAATTTTTCAAAATAAAACAAAATGGAAATATTTCATGATTTCTTGTGTGGCCTGGTACCAACCGATATACGGAATGACATGGGGAAAGAGGATTGGGGATTACTGCTCTAGGGCACAGTTGATTGACCAGGAAGTCACGAGTAATTTTTAATGATTTTTGGGTCTTGGTTGGTTGTTCATAAAGATCAACAAAAAAACAAACAAACAAACAAACAAAAATGCATCAGAGATCTATCCTTATCCAGCATTGGGGTGATTTCCGATTCCCTGTCATATTTCAACTTTCCTCAATGTAATCACACATTAAATCACTTTATTTGTCCCACAGAGAGGAAAAAGCATTTTAACTACAGTTTTAAAAGTCAAAAATAGCAACAAGATGAAGACAAATATATATATATATATATATATATACTAGGGGTGTAACGGTTCACGGTATGTATTGAACCATTTCGGTACGGCCTGTTCGGTACACTTGCGTACCATTTCGATATTCAGTATTAGTATTAAATAATATAAATTTATTATTAGCGCGATATTAAGCGCAGCGGAACAATGTTCCTAGGTGAGTTTCCGCACGGACGCTATTGAGTGACGTGCAGCTCTACTGTCCGTCACTCAATAGCGTCCGTGCGGAAACTCGCCTAGGAAGGAACATTGTTCCTAGTAGCAGAGCACGAGTTAGAAAATGGCATCATGGCAACAGCAAAAGAGAAGCCAGAGCTTGAAGACGGTCTCCTGTTTGGGAACACTTTGGCTTCTCTGTTAAAATACATAACGGGGATAGACGAGTGGATAAATTTAAAGTTGTATGCCGACATTGTTCCACGGAGATCGGGCAGGCAACACATCTAACATTTTCTACTGCTGGAGATATTGTCACTGCAACCAGATCTGTGCTCTCTTCAGAAAATGTGGATAGGTTCATCTTTTTAGCCTAAAACTTAAAAAGTTAGTTTTGTTGATATACAAGCTGAAGCTGTTGCTAGTGTTAAAAGTTTTCAGGTCCTAACTAGTTGCAGTTTTTGATTTTTTATTAAAAAAATGTGGTTTTCTTTATAAAGAGCGCAATTTATTTAAAATATCACCCAAATGTGTCACTTTCATGCAAGAATTCTATTGTGTATTGGCAGCTTTTCAAAATAAAGATTATGTAAGTTCTTATTTTTTTGTACCGAACCGAACTCTCCAAGACACTGTACCGAACACGATTTTAGCGTACCGTTACACCCCTAATATATACACACACAATATATATAGTTTTATATATAATATATATATATACACACACAAACAAAGAGATATCACAAAGAGTTGTAAGGTAACTGACAAAATGACAGAAGTGCAGCATGTTAGAGCCATTCAAGCCAGACGTGAATTTGCGCATGAGAAAAACTGGATAATAAAGAAAGAGATGCTGAACCATTCTGTGAAATCACTAAATTAGCAGCAGTTCTTAAAGGAAGCTATTCAAGGATCAAGTAAAGCACTGACCTACAGCAGGCTTGTGAGATGTTCCCAGCAGGAGCTTCACGAGTTGCTGTTTTTCCAGGAGAGAGGGTTTGTTTGCCTTTGATTCTGAGTTGTGTACTAACTTTTTTTATCTTTCCTGACTATCTGTTAACCCTGATGTGACTTCTGATGAGTGCAACATTCTTATGCAACATTGCATAGTTTTCCAGGCTCTCAAAGAATCCAGAGATTACCACAATTTGTTTTTGCAGTTCAATATGTGTTTACAGTTGACAAAAGCAGCATTTTAATTATATGTAAATTAATAAATGCATACAAAGAACAGTATAATAATAGTCTTGTAAAACGTTTTGCTCAATTAAAGCAGAAATTAAAGTAGTTTAACCACTTTCATGAGACCATGTGACTTTACAGGCCTGATGACAACATAATTAAATGATAAATTTCAGGAATTTGGCCAAATAAACATTGCAGGTCAGTCGCTGTCTGTGTCCAGCGCTCATGAATTCAATAATAGCGCGAGGAAAGTGTGTGAAAGCCTGGAACTGGCTCCACAGATCCAGGACAAACAAACCCACCAGCTGTCAGAAAGAATCTTCCCTAGCCACCATGACCCTGATTGAGGCCGCTGCGTTCTTGGAGAGTTTAAGCCAAAGAATGCAAATCTACCCCCCTCCGCATCATTAGCTCTCCATGCAATTAGCAGCCCCTAACGAGGCCACGGTTTGGGAGTACTGCTCTTAATTACTGTAGTCTCCAGACACTCTGGCTTCTGTTTTCTCTTACCCTTTAAATCACAGAGGAGGTGTAAGACAAATTTCACCCCCGTCACGCAATTACTCCGTGTTTGCACAGTAAACCACTGCTGTCTTCAGAAGCATCAATTGAACTGAAAACCATTTCTAAATTTACACAGAATGCTTTTACTTTTTTAATGAAAGATTCCAAATTCATTTTGAGACAATCCAACCTCCACCACTAGGTTAACTGTTCACAAAAATCAGCATTTAGGTTCAGCACTGTTCCTTCAGCATTAGGAATGTATTGGAACTGACAGCCTGGTCATCAGTTCCAGTGAGTATTGATCTCATTATTGAGTGTGTCTGAAAGATGGATGTCTCACATGAAGAAAGTGTCTGGTCTGGTCAAAGTGGTCTGGTCAGTGTGTATGGGTCAGTAATGCCTGGTCTACTATGGTCTTGTCTGTAATGGTCTGACTAGTCTCGGCCGGCCTGGTTGGTCTGACAAAAACTTAACTGTTGCTGGACTATGCTAATAAACTGTTAACTGTTGCTGGACGATGCTAATAAACTGTTTACTATTCCTAGACTATGCTAATGCTAATAAACTAATAAACTGTTAACTGTTAACTGGACTATGTTAATGCTAATAAACTGATTAACTATTAACTGTTAACTGTTCCTAGACTATGCTAATGCTAATAAACTGGTAACTGTTGCTAGACTATGCTAATGCTTATAAACTAATAAACTGTTAACTGTTGCTGGACTATGCTAATGCTAATAAACTGTTAACTGTTGCTGGACTATGCAAATTCTAATAAACTAATTAACTGTTCCTAGACTATGCTAATGCTAATAAACTGTTAACTGTTGCTGGACTATGTTAATGCTAATAAACTGATTAACTATTAACTGTTAACTGTTCCTAGACTATGCTAATGCTAATAAACTGGTAACAGTTGCTGGACTATGCTAATGCTAATAAACTAATTAACTGTTAACTGTTGCTGGACGATGCTAATAAACTGTTTACTATTCCTAGACTATGCTAATGCTAATAAACTAATAAACTGTTAACTGTTGCTGGACTATGTTAATGCTAATAAACTGATTAACTATTAACTGTTCCTAGACTATGCTAATGCTAATAAACTAATAAACTGTTAACTGTTGCTGGACTATGTTAATGCTAATAAACTGATTAACTATTAACTATTAACTGTTCCTAGACTATGCTAATGCTAATAAACTGGTAACTGTTGCTAGACTATGCTAATGCTAATAAACTAATTAACTGTTAACTGTTGCTAGACTATGCTAATGCTTATAAACTTAACTGTTGCTGGCCTATGCTAATGCTAATAAACTGTTAACTGTTGCTAGACTATGCTAATGCTTATAAACTAATAAACTGTTAAGTGTTGCTGGACTATGCTAATGCTAATAAACTTTTTTCTGTTCCTAGACTATGCTAATGCTAATAAACTGGTAACTGTTGCTGGACTATGATAATGCAAATAAACTAATAAACTGTTAACTGTTGCTGGACTATGTTAATGCTAATAAACTGATTAACTATTAACTGTTAACTGTTCCTAGACTATGCTAATGCTAATAAACTGGTAACAGTTGCTGGACTATGCTAATGCTAATAAACTAATTAACTGTTAACTGTTGCTGGACGATGCTAATAAACTGTTTACTATTCCTAGACTATGCTAATGCTAATAAACTAATTAACTGTTAACTGTTGCTGGACTATGTTAATGCTAATAAACTGATTAACTATTAACTGTTCCTAGACTATGCTAATGCTAATAAACTAATAAACTGTTAACTGTTGCTGGACTATGTTAATGCTAATAAACTGATTAACTATTAACTATTTACTGTTCCTAGACTATGCTAATGCTAATAAACTGGTAACTGTTGCTAGACTATGCTAATGCTTATAAACTAATAAACTGTTAAGTGTTGCTAGACTATGCTAATGCTTATAAACTTTTTTCTGTTCCTAGACTATGCTAATGCTAATAAACTGGTAACTGTTGCTGGACTATGATAATGCAAATAAACTAATAAACTGTTAACTGTTGCTAGACTATGTTAATGCTAATAAACTGATTAACTATTAACTGTTAACTGTTCCTAGACTATGCTAATGCTAATAAACTGTTAACTGTTGCTAGACTATGTTCATGCTAATAAACTGATTAACTATTAACTGTTAACTGTTCCTAGACTATGCTAATGCTAATAAACTGTTAACTGTTGCTAGACTATGTTCATGCTAATAAACTGATTAACTATTAACTGTTAACTGTTCCTAGACTATGCTAATGCTAATAAACTGGTAACTGTTGCTTGACTATGTAATGCTAATAAACTAATAAACTGTTGCTGGACTACGCTAATAAACCTTAACATGAACTTATAAAAATGAATCATTATTTACAAAAAAAGGGTTTTACATACTTCATGCAAAACTGTTCTCAAAACAATAAAAACGTCATCTTGAAAAAGTGGTGTAAAATGAACTGGGTTTGTAAGGACAGGACATTTTCATTCATGTGATTTAAAAAAAGCCTGGGTTTGTGTTTAAGGTGTGATAAGGAAATAAATATATGTTGATTCGCAGACAGAGAATGTTCATTTCACAATTAAATGTCATGATTTTGAGATTCTATTTCTACATTGACATTTGACAGAAGACAAAGAACTCAAGTTCCCTTTGCCTCTGTGGAAGGAACCTTAACCATGGAAACCTGGCTGATCGATGAACCTGAAATATGTGTTGGCAAACCACTCACCTGGCAAACAGCAAAAGGTGTAAAACTGACAAAATGAGGGTGAGATTTTAACTGAATGTTAAAGAAATTAAAGTTAATGAAGTACATTGGTACAAATTTCCCACTGGACAATGTTGGTGTCTGTGAAAGGAAGC